>KN716434.1:108078-138502 GCA_000816705.1 Dictyocaulus viviparus | reverse complement strand
ATTCTACAGCGATTGATCAACGCTAAACCTTAAGTTATCTTGCGCTGACTATTGCTGGATTGATGAGTGAATCTGGGGCTTTTCTTGTCTGTTTGGTGAACACTATTATTTTTGCTGATCTTCTTTCTCTTTGTTAATTTTCCAGCAATTTGAGTAGTAAGAAGTTTACTACCGAGTCACTTTTATTTAAAAATAAAGATCGATACAGTTTCTGGTGTTGTTGCAAGGATAATAAAAAAAGCTTCAAAAGTTTTTAAATTATGGTCGGTGCATTTAATATAATCATCTTTAATTTTATGACTATTATTATAACTGATTCTGTGTTTTCCAAGCGTGAAAAATGTCACATTAATATGAGATGAGATCTGTTAAGTAGAGAATATTCCCGTACTTTGAACGGACAAAATTTAAGTCAAACGACGACGATTTGATTATTTTTCAACAATTTTGTTAAACTTGGATGCTAAACGGTATTAGGCTTCCGTTGTAATCGTCACCTGATAGCAACACAATTACTTCTTGGATCGCTTACTTCTTCTTGGACGTTTAGTGTTTCGCTGTTATCAAAGCCACACTCCTTAAGCAAATGATTACATACTTTCATACCTATATGTACCATTCATTAATTCAGAGAATATACTAAGTCACTAATCGGGATCAGTATCTATATATAGATGAAGGATAAAACTACCTACATTTGCGGTATTACTAAGGATCTATCAATAGTTTGTCGTTTCGTGAATGTTGTTGATTGTTGTTAATCATATTTGGAACCTCCTCACTCTTTGCACTCATAGTAACGATTTCTGCAATTAGTAACTGTTTTAACATGTAAAAACAGACCCGTTAAGATGAGATTTGGTGTTGTTCGACCTCTGCTGCGGTATGCGCCTTACGGAGGATAAAAATATGGTCTTTATAGCGACTTGAGCTGACCTTCCTTCACAAAGCCAAAATAGCTTATTTCACGCATATCCTCCTGGTATCAGTTTACTTTCCACGGAGGCTTTATGAGCTTGTAGGCCGCCATGTACCGGATTCGACTCTGTGTGTCATTGTGGTACCTCCAACTCTGTGCCACGCGCCTACTGTGGAGAGAAAAAGGGAAATAATGAATTCATATGTGCGTCCTGAGCTGGCCAATTGGACATATTATTCTAAACTTAGAGTGGCGCTTTATCCTATAGGTTTTTGAATGACACCTGCGTAATTCGATGCATTCGTTTTGTTGATGTGATTAGTATGAAGGAAAAGCTTATTCAATAAATATGCTGATATGATCCTCTATGCTGAATAAACTTCATATTCAGGAGCTACGTAATGAATCCGTCAACTCCTTTTTTGTTACTATTGTTCACTATTTTCATAGTACGATTGTTTCGCTTTTGTTTCACTCGTAATGTGCATTACTAGGCTCCATAAAAATGTCTGAGCTTGAAAGTTCGATGACAGGTGTGTCGATTTTATTCGGGAACACGCCGTTCAGATCACGTGTTTGATCCGATCCGTTCGATTCTACACGCAGCTGAATCTATGTTCTTATTCATCAGTTTTTAAGGAATTTCTTAACAACGAATCTATCAAATAAGTCATCAGACCTCTTCTATCGCAAATTCTTTTTTCTAGTTAAGCTGAATCGAATCTTTGCATGGTTCCTTTCAGTCGCAACTACGACTATCCGTACTTTTCTAAACTCACATTCTTCTAATTTAGTTTTTATGCTCAGAACTTTATTTTTAGGTAACCTTTCCTTTGACTTCATTCGTTCTTGTATCCGAATACAAATTCGCTATGAAAAACTTTTCTTTGCAGAAAACGACTCCTTAAAGCTCGTTTCGAAAATTTTTATCCTAGTTTCACATTAATATGATTTAATGCCTTAATACAATTTTGAGCATTAAATGCTATTGTGTACATTTAAAAAAAGAACCTGTGTCTAAGGCATGCAGAAAGCGTTGTATTTAGATCACTTTCAATAACGTCTTCCTCAGTTTAAGCTCTGTTTGCCTCTCAGCTGCTATCCGATGTTGTCAATAAAAAAGCGCTCACTTGACGAGTCTTCTGAGGTGTACTGATACTGGATATGGTTTTCGTAAAGCAATCTGTTTCCATGAAAAAATGTTATAATGATCTCAGTTTCTAGCCTCAATCACTCGCTTACCTTTGTAAAAGAAATTTCCCATTTAAATTCAAATTTTTACCAAAACGCTGACAAATTCTGCTATACATTCAGTGTTAGTGGGGTTTTCACTCATATAATCAACTTATCCACTGCATGTTTGACTCAATTGTAAACTTGAAGCCAATGAAAGCATCACAGTTCGACATTCCACGTATGATTAGGCGATAAGACATTGAGAGGTACATTACAGTAAAATGCATGAGTAAACTCAACCTGGAAGATAAGTTTTGACACTGTTCAATCCCTGTTAAGGGATATGCCAACAGATCCCTTTTCAACATGATATCATGGAGGTGGTTGAATGCGAATCTACTTTATATAGTAACTTAAGCTGACCAATGTTCAACTATTAAGCTCTGCTCATCTCATCTGAATTTCCTTCTTGATAACTGGTCGACTAATTTTCACTTTCATTACCAACAAAATACAAAAAGTTGCAAAAAATTACAAAAGATCGAAGCCAAAAAAATTTAGCATAAGAAATTATGTATGTTTGTGTGTTCGTTTTTTATAACAATAAAATCGCAACTAGCAAACATTTACAAATCTTTTAAGGACAATATTTTCACACTCTATTTTTGTTATGACAATACGTTCGATTAGGAAATTTTTCTTACACATTATTCAGCAAGACACTTCCGAAATTGTTATTACCTTAGATACAAGTTGCTGAACAAAATAAATGAGGTACTATTTCAGCATAATACATATAATTTGTTCCTCAGTCATGACGGAGGGTGTTACTACGTAAAGCAGATCAGTTAGTTATTGTCGAACAGCAGAATCACTAGCGTTGTATTTTATCGAGTTCATCATAGGGAAACAATAAAAAAAAGACATATTGATGAAAATGCATGAAGATTTAGCCTTCAAGAAGAACAGCAACATTAAGAATAATGATTTCTTTTTTGATGACAGTTGAGCGTATCTCAGAAAAAAGTGCAAGTGGTTGTTGTATTCGTATTGAACATTTTAGCACTCGAAGACAATTGAAAGATAACGACTGAATCTCATAAAACCTCTCTAAATATCATATCGCTTTAGTTCTAACATGTCAACCTCCAGTTCCTAATCAATTCTCATACAATCCCGCCGTTAATTCAATTGAACAACAGTCGGAAACAGTCCGATATCCTGCAAGCAATAGAAGTGAGTCGAATTTTGAAATACGGAGTAGCCTATGAAGGAAATGACGAGAAATTCTTTGTTGACTTCATAAATTTATGTATTCTAATGATATTAACTACAGAAGGACCTTTTCAAACCTTTTAGTCAAATCAAAGCATTCAGAAATAATGTCGTATAGGCACGAAATAATCTAAAATCATCTCACGATCATGAGACAGAAATTATGTCACGAAACAATACAATCATAAGAAATGCTTAAAACCTAGTCAAATATTCTTTATAAATGTCTTAGAAAGTATCTAGTGTTGTTCGTACGTAATTTAAGAGAGCAACTAAACAATAAGATTACGATAATTACTTCCAATAAATCAGTTGATAATTTTTAACAGATGTTGAATTTTTAGTTGTTCAAAATTCGGGAAGAAATTTTGAGGAAAAACTGTCCAGTTTGGAATCCATATCTGAGTTGAAGCTGCTTGGAAGTCCTGAAGCCATAGATACGGAGAATGATTTAGCATTCACTCCATATCCAGGATATATCCCACCACCACCACCTCCACCTACTCATCACAACGTCGTACAGAATAGTGCGAAGCAGGTTATATGAATAATATATATATAATACTATACCACATTCACTATACATAGTTTCATTTGCACTATTTTTCATTTAAGTTTTTCTTTTTCAAAATCAGGTTAGTGTTGAAACCAATAGCATGCTGGATAATGTTATAGTAAGTATAACCAGGAAGGTATAAATAGTTGTACATGTATAAGTTTATTAAATAAAAATCCAAATAGATCAAGACAGATTAGGACAGATCAAGAATTCAAGTTGAAAATCAGGTTAAAAAAAGCAGCCAAAAGAATCAACACAGCATTTTGAATTGGTAGTACTAATGACCAAACCCTGAAACACTAATTACAACCTTTCGACAAAAGCTATACGAGCTGTAAAAGTCAACCTTCGCCGATCAGTTAACTTATTATAAGATAATCTGTACTCACAAAGTAGATGAGTATCCGGATAGTAAAACTAAAGAATTAGAGCAAACACTTAGATACGATCGTAGCAACATTGCTTCTCATCTCAATAAGAGAGGCTATGGCAACGTGAGGAAGTCATAATGAACACTCCACTCATTGATCAGCTACACAGCTCCATCGTACGCTTGACCATCTGCAAGAGTGTTCTGCTGCAACTGCACAGGCAAGACTTAAAATCGACTACAACTCGAGATGAGTCCTAGGCCTACCACGCGAGCAGCAACCGCTTCACTCATTGGCTACGTTATGAGGAGTACCACCTGATTATTAAAATCTGAGTTTCATGCTCGAAAGACTATAGTCGCAAATTCTTGAGATTTTCAGCAAATGCTGTTTTTAGAAGCTTGGCAAACAATCAACACCGGTATTTGCGAAACAACTTCGGAAGTTAGCTGGATTAATGTGACAGGAGTGTCCGAAAAAACTTGACAACACCATTCTCTAGAAAAGTGTTCAAGTTAATAGTCATTTGTGGATTTTCTGAGCTTCAGAGAAACAGGGTTGAACTACGGTATTATAACCATCGTATAGCTCTGGTATTCCCCCATCAGATTATCGAAAGGAAATCAAAGACTACAACCAGCTCAAAAGTGGCCTCACCAAAATCCTTATCGGCCTGTCACCTTTTGTCTGTGAGGAAGGCATCCAGTTTTTGATCAACAGAAGACCGCATATTATTAAGCATGATGATTGCTATATTGCTGATTAACTAATTTCTTTGAATAAATAACAAATGAACTAGTTAAAGCACCAAGATGCGAAACAAAATCATCGAAGTTCCATACACATTAATGTTCCAATCCTGTTCATACTTAATTCAAAACTCTAAACCTCATTAAAGAAACTTGCAGGATTCATTCAATCGTCACGCCATATTGTCCTCGCCACACCAAGACTTCGATAATGCTATCGTATCGTTCTCAACTCCTAAACATCGTAAGATTTTTTGTATCAACATTGAATACATGCACCATTTGTTCCTTTCGCAGAATTATTAAAGAAAATAGAATTGCAAAAGAAGATGTTTATTTTATTGCACACATAGAATCGCACAATGGTTCAGTCCGTCTGTGCCCATCGCAAATTCGGTCAACCTCCGACTTCCATGCATGTGTACAACCTATTGCTTTCGCTTCTAGTAGTGGGCTATCGGACTCATGTGAATTTGAGGACGGTTCCCATTGTCGGTGAGTTTATCTCGCTTTTTTGTCATGAAATTTTGATCTAATTCAATTGTGACCACGGTGAAATACGCATGCTGTCCACTGCTTTACCAAGCTGAACTCTTAACACATTAATAAAGCCATTCTACCGTGACCAATCGACGCCATCATGTAATCAGTTGGCAAAAAAGCATTAACCTAATAACCATGGCTGGTAACATGCTTCAAATTACTAATTCTCCATAATTTTCTTGACTCCACCAAGGCAATACGCATTACTTGAATTTTTTTTCAATGTAGCACTGAGAGAAAAGCACTATGACTTTTTTTAAGTACCAAAAGGCAAACATGAATTTTTCATTCAAGCTTTCCCTTACAGATTTCAACCAGCCTCCCTACTTACCCACATGGGGAAATTCTCTTCAACAGCTCACTATATGACAATGACTGCTCTATCGGGTAGATCGCTAGCGATCCAACCTAGGGGCAATTTCGTCTATGCGTTCTCACAGGTTCTATCATTATTCAGATATTTTTCACGTTCTACCTATTATCTGATTCTATTTAACAACAAGTAATTTTTGTTTCTTTACCTTTTTTTGCTCGTACTGATTTTTCCTTGTTCATTCCTCTTGACATTGGAACAGTTCAAAGATAAGCTTACTTCGACTTGCTTATTTGTTAATGAAGTAGAGATTATAGGTGATAAATAGGGTATAGAATAATTACTATGGTATCAGCAGAACAACGACGAAAACTAGTCAACGGGTACATCTCACACAGCAACGAACGTGCTGCCATTGTGGATAAGGTGGATAGAGAACTAAATTATGCAGGATTTAGAGCTGTTCATTGCAAACTAAAGTGAAATTTCAAGTCACATAGTCATATTAAAATCTGCTATAAGCTGTCAAAATTTGATTAACAAGTGTATGGACATTTTCACAACAGAGCAACTAAATTATATCTTCTAAATTGCACTTTGGTGTTAAAGAAAATCAACGACAATTTTGAATAATCGATATTTAATGCAGGAAATTTCTGATGATGATCAGCTTATTCTTGTTGCCCCAATCACATGCCAGAATGGGAATGGACTACTGAAATTTAAGTTAGTAAATTCATGTAATACTTTGAAAACTTACGTATATTCTAAAAGCAACCATTCAACTGTTTATTCCGTATGAAATTCAGTTATTGGATATTAGGAGATCAATCTGCTGCTTCTCTCAAGGTTTGCACACAAGATGGAGAAGTAAAGTCCTGCACACAGGTTAGCAATTTTACTGCAGTACTGCCACCAACGTTACTCTATGAGTTCATAATTAATGAACAAACGTTGAATTGCTAATGGAGCGATTTTCTCCAAATACTTACTACTACTACTTGATAACATGTATGCCGTAAACTTCGTTCCGTTGGTATGGTAATAATTTTAGATGCGTAAGCATATATTAATTTGGTACATGTTCGACTCCCTATTTTCATTGCCTAATGTATACATACTGACGTAGCTAACTGATTAAAACAAAGTTGATTCACGTTAATCTTAAGTGTAAAGCGATAGAGTGCTCATGGATACTGATGAACTTCATCTACGCCACTATATTTCATACGAATCCTTAACAAGAAAAAGTACTACAATTGCATTTAGAATTTCATCGAAAGTGTTTGGCAAAAGTAAAATTACCAGCGGTGTTTGCAGATGTTTCGGAAAATATAAAGCTAATTTTGACCTTTCTGATAACCCACCCACCATTGTTGATCGACAACGACGTTGTTATAACCACGTTGGAGCAAGATGCTTCCTGGAAACATCGGAGATTGCAAAGAGAATGTATTCACGTCAGCGAACCATTTTCGGAAGGTACGATCGGTTGGGAAATATTTACGATGGGTACCAGACGAATTAGGTCAGAAGAATTTGAATGATCGAGTCATTATATGCCTATCCCTCCTTATTCTGAACAAAATCGAGCCCTTCCAGAACCGAATGATAACTAGGATAAAAACGGATTACATACGAAAAAGTTGTTAGATAAAAGGCACATTATGTACTCGTAAGACCTCGCCCTTTCCCCTCAGAATTTAATCTGATTCTGAATAAGAGAATGTAGCGAAGATGGCAGAAGATTCGAAGGCCAACACATTACGAGCTTCTAGAAGAGAACGAAAAGCTCAATTGCTGGAAGCATGTTCAATCAATGGATAATTTAAAAACAACAGTCAGAAAAAAACCCGCCGATGTTCAATAGGAAGGGGACCATACTGCATCATCATAATAACAGGCCGCAATTTGCTTCGGGAACTCTTCAAAAATCGCAGAACTATGCTGGATGGGGAATTATGTAGCACGCATCATGTTCCCCAAACTTCGCTTCTTCCGACAACCACTTATTTCAGCAGTTATAGAATATTTTAAAGATCCGAAAAATAAAAACACGAAAAAAGCATTGGTCCAATTTCTCGCATCAAAAGATGAAACATCCTGGAGATGAGATTAAGAACCAAGTGAAACTTTAAAATAGCAAGAGACCATTATTAATAGTGAAACTCATTTTTTCTAATGGAATTCTTTAGCGGAAAAAAATTTGTATTTTGCTTAATTCAAAAACGGAGTGAACTTTTTGGTAGACCATATACTTACACATATGAAATGTAGTGAGACGGGTAGCGTTGTGGGAAAGGTCCTATTGTGGTAGGATAGTCCACATTACATTCTCAATCGCTCTCCAGGCCTCGAAGTTCTTATCCAGGAACCGCCTTCACTATGGCGTCGATAAATTGGTACCAGACAAATCTGAGAAACATAAGAAGCGTTTCACTAGGTGAAAAGTGTTTATCTCAAATCACAGTTTAGACGAGGTTCGCATTCAATCACTTCCATGATGTCAAATAGAACAACGTGTACACGCATCGCGCAACAAACAACATTGATAAACGCCAAAGCGAGTCTTGTCTTTAATTCAACGTAACTCGTTCCATATTACTTATCGGATCGCGCTCTTCCCTATTCTTAAAATTCCATTATCAATACCTGACAATAAAATTTTCAGGTGGTAAAAGAGGGCGTAAAAGTTTCAAAGAGAATTCTATACAAATGAATGAAACTAGCATTGTCTTATAGAAATCCTAAAGGAGATATTTCCGATATTTCAGTTGATTTATCGGTGTTATATGAAGTGAATACGAAAGGAACCAAGTATCTTAAGTATAGAAATTTTTATAAAGCAAACAGTAAAATATGTGATCACATTTCAGCCAATCATCTATACGGAGTCGCCAAATGTCACAGTAGATGTTGTGCATCCGAATGCAGCTGTCTTCGAGATTGATATCGTTGCTTCGAACATCACTCAGTCAACTATACTTATTCTCGACAACATTGACTACAAGTCCGATCGATGTGACGATGTTGAGAAACCGGTAATCATATTCATAGTAAAATCTCACTTATTGAAAGCAACGGCAAATAATAGTCGGAGCACTTCTCTTCTGCTTTGAAGAAACTAGGTAAATGTTCATCAAATTAGGCAACTACATTGCACAATCTGCAGCATTCATGTTGAAATTTAGAATTGAGCGCGATAAAGGCATTGAGCCATTTCATAACCAACAACTTAATTTCTCTTAGGTGCTCATAAACTATTTGGATTGAAGCTCCGTTTCATTGCCGTTTCTTTATTTCTAAACATCATTTCCATACTGCTTATTTTTGATTGTGTATCTCCGATTTCATTTTCCGATTTCGAAATCTCTTCACATGCAAGAAGAGCACTAAAATAAACAGAGAGTCTAAAATATTTGTCCACCACATTCATCATTTCTTCCATTTCCTCTTAAAGCTGGCCTGATTTCGATGCGATGTAGTCGTCAGCTAACGTTATTCACCAGCTAACAAAACGACTAGCAACCTCTGTGATTCATATATCAAACCCATCGTCCGTTTTGCCTGCATATCTTTCTAATTAGAACCTTCGCTAATTTTTGCTTTACATGCACACGTAAACTGATGTGAAATCACGATTATTTCTTCTATTAAAAACTTCAGAATGGAATCGAGAAAAATACCGAAATACAATGAGGGGGGAGTATATGGATGATTTTTCGAAGTCGCTTTCATCAAATAAGCCACAGTTTACCTTGGGATAAACCCATGAGCACCAATAATCCAAACCCCCATATATCAGAAAGCTGAATTTGGATTGCGAAACATAGTGAAAGACATAACATCCAGTCTTTTGGTGCAAATTGTTCATTTTGGATGATGCGATAAAAGAGGTGTCGATGACATTGATAAATTCGTTGTAAGCGACTGAACAACTTCACAGTTGGATTCACGTACTCGAATGGAATAAACAGTTAAAGCGACTAGTCATAGAGTTTATCATTATGAACAAGATGATGACTCATAATCCTGAAAGTCATTATTCCAACGATAGACGCAACAGTCTACTAATAGGAAATCCCATAACGGAGTAGACCACGTCGCAGCAAATAGGATATTTTGCTTCATGGATATCAGTTGTCTCGCAATACTATACAGAATCGAACCATCGTTTCCCTCATGCTTAAAAGGGAGCTACATTTTAAAAAAAAAATCAAAAACCTAAAATAAATTGGGGTTTATACAATTTCTCAGTTAACATTGGAAAAGATACCGTTATTAACAACATTTACGGGGAAAATTGGGTAAATCAGCATCTTTACGAGCCCTCGACAAATACCGTATTTGAGACGCTCGCCGATGTACCATTAATTACAAGAACAAGAAGAATACATCGAGAAATATTCGTTATTTCCGAAAGATAATAAGAAAAATCAATTTCCATTCTGGCTTTTTCGACTGTCACATCTGTCTACCTCCATACGAGAAGAAAGACATTCACAGTATTCCAAAACTTAGAAATAGGACGCTACTTTGTCAATAAAGAATTCCACTGCATCCATAGCACACAATTTTCAACCGGAGCATTTGTGAAGATGAATGCATCGTAAAGGTTCAGAGGTGCGTGTTGGGTGTGTATGTGTTGAGTATTGTAGCGGTAGGAAATGTAGTTGTTAGCTGGATTGCACCCCTCTTCAGCAATGTTAATTTAGAAGAATATTAGGAATAGACTAATTTGTGCTAGGAGTGATGCCGCCACGCGGGACTTGAGAGTTCACTGCGAAGTTGATGTGTACGATTGCTGTGATGAACGATAATTCTCTTGTAGTTGGCTATTCACCTCAAACTTGGGAAATTAACGTTTATATAAAATACAGCAATAACACGATAACAAATAACAATAGTGACAAATAACGAGTAGTTTGAACAATAAAATACAATATAAGGTGATTGCGGTATAATAAGAAGTGTATGCCTGACAAATCTATCAGATGAGAATAAATACCATTGCAATCTCATTATACTTGGGAAAGCTTCGATGAATTGTGCATGTATGAAGAGTAAGAAAGTCTTACTTAAAGTCATTACATAGGAGTGATATGAAGATATTGGAATGATATGAATAGGAAATGTTTTAAGCTAACTAGTATCGCGTGGATGACTAATAGCATGTTGCGAAAGCGCGGACAGTGTGTTACAAATGTCGCAGGAGATTGGTGGCTAATGGGAGGAGCTATCTCATGCCCAGCATGGTACCAGTCGATCGAAGCGGATGACCGAGGTGCTCATCAATCCGATCCGACTGGTGTGTACCAATGGGTGAAAAGAGAGATGCTCGTTAGAGACTTTAGTGGGTTGAGGATAGAAAAAATCCTCTATGTAGTAGAAGATATTTCTCTATAATTTGTGCAATGTTTCAAATTAATAAAAACAACCACTGCGGATTGTGTTGATGCAAAAACAGGAGACGTACAACACATTGGCAGTGATCCCTCAATATTCCTGTTATCTATCATTTACAAGTTTTTCATAGGAGGATCCTTCAGAGGATTCGCAGAACAACCTTGCATGATGAAACAACTACACAAGCTACCAGCACATGGAGGAGGATTAGCACAATGAATCACATTAATACCGTCACGAGAGTACAAAGTAACACTCCGTCTTACCCTTCTCGATCCAAATGTGGTTTTGATTCCGTCAAGAAAATGTTAATATGTAAGCGTTGCCTAACCAAGCTCTTCCCACTGTATGCATCAGGTTCTTTTGGCAGTAGGTCATTCAAGAATATCAATTCTAAGAATTTTCCATTCCATAATAACGGAAGAAAAAAAGACGGCGAAAGAAAAATTCGACAAGGATAATACTATAAGCGAAACCATGTGAAAGTCAATAGACGATTCCATGAAGAGTAAAGCAAGCATGATCCCATCATTGCCTTGCTCATGATGTTACGTTAGTTACACCAAATATTAATCAAGCAGAACAAATGCTAGTCAACTTCAGCAATGCTTGCAGAAAAATTAGCTCTTAGGTGAATCATAACAAAACGAAATGAACGAAAAAGATTACGTTTCTGATGGTTCATTTACGTACAGAATATCAAAAATGCTCAAGTCACAGGTATTTAGGTTGTGAAACCAACATGATAAATGATATTGCACCAGAGCTTGGTAAAAGAAAGCGGGCGGCTCGATAAACATACGAGAGTATAGAGGATGTACTAAAGAAGAAAGGAACAACGGAACCCACTTTTTGAAGACTACGGCTCTCTTTGTCTTAACGTATGCCTCGGAAACTTAGGCGGTATTAAGCAAGATAAAAGATCACTACGCGAAACTCGGCGTAAAAAAGTGTTGCTGAGCACTTCTTGTATCACTCAAATGAAAAAGGCAATCTGAAGTCCTAAACAATAGCAATAGAACATTATAGATGTAACGGTATACGGCAAGCTATCAAAATTTATGTGGGTTAGACGCGTCATGCGTATGATTGGTGAACGGTTGTACACGATCCGTAAGCTATTGCATCCCACTCTACATCAAACGCTTTAAACAAAAGATAATTCAATATCTGTATAAAAAAATACAATAGATCTATAAATTTAGTAGTCGTCCATACATATGAAATTTATAGATCAGAAAGTTACGATTCCAAAATGGAAACTCTTACATAGAAGAGATATCGATCCTATTGCAAAATGATAAAAGCTTCAGAAGTTCTGTTTCCTTCCTCTATTGTACGTTTCTTGAGGCATGCTCCTCTACCAAATATTCTATGTTTGAGTGCATACTCCTGATTACAAATATTCAGAGCTTGTTTCATTTCATTAAACATATAACTCCTGCTTTGACTTCTGCTTTGCTGTTATTGTTTGGGTATTGAAACTACTTTCTTGAAGTAAAATTTATAACTTGACATAACCGTAGCTCATAGAAGAGAATTTTCAAAATTATTAGCATAGTTCCTAAGAATTTTAGAGCGAGGAAGGGAAATCAGAACAGACTCAAAATGAAGCTATCAACGAATTTTTCGACGAGAGCGCTGATTCAACGTCCCAAAACCTTATTCAAAGTAGCATAGACGGCAAGAGCTCCGAAACAATTAATGAAGGTAGAAATATTTAACATTTTAATCTTCCAATCACAATAAGATAAGATAATAAGATAATTGTTGGCGTTGATCAATCCCTTGTGGTGGGATGCGCCTCCGCATTCATGTTCAACGTGATATCGTGGAGGTGGTTGAATGCGAACCTTTCTATACAGTGACTTGAGTTGACCATTCTTCACCAAGTTAGTGCCAGTTATTTTACCCAGACTCCTCTGGTACCAATTTACCGACCCTGGAGGGATGGCGGGCTTAGTAGGCCTGCGGGGTGGCCACGAAGTGAATCGACCGGCGTGTCACTGCGGCACCTCCACCACTGGGCCACTGCGCCCCCTAATCAAAATAAAGAACTACCAAATAGAGCAGATGTTAACGAAGCAATTAATGTATATAATTCCTGAAATAGTATAAATTTGCCTGACTAGCAAGAATAGTAAAAGGTGTTGAAGTAATGCCAGTATCGTTAGTTTGATTTATCGCCTTAGGTGAAACAAGTCTTTCGTCCCTGGGTATCATAAAATATTGCCTTGGGCTAATTGATATTTGAGCATAAACAAAAAAAAAAACAAATTAACAACGAAGAACTACCAATTTGCAATTTTTTGGACTGTGAAGTAAGTGAAATTGATGTATAGCGCTTCTTCTAAGCAAAATCGGCGAATAGTAAATCGCCGAGGATTAGCTTTATTCAATAATTTTGACTAAGACTCGGACCTTCATTAAGGAGTGGTTGGCGCAGAAAATGTGTTTTACGTTGTCTACGAAGAAAAAAGATTACTAATATTATGAGTTAATCAAATATATAAATTTATAAGTAATTTGGAATTACGACAACGGAGTTATAAATATTCTTCACTTTTTAGACGCTCACCACGCTTCAATTAAAAAGAACGATGTTTTGATGACGGCCTGCCATCTTCTCTTTTGTACTTTCACGAACAGCACTTGTGGATATAAGAACTACAAGAACAAAAGCATGAGGTTTAGTAAATGACTGAATAATGAAACGAGAATTCAAATAAAATTATTTCGAAAAAAAAATCAAGAGCGATTGATCTATCTTAGTACGACTCTCATTTCAACCGTAGCAATTTCAGTCTAATGGAATGGAAATTGGGAAATCAAAGAGTTGGTAATCCACATACCGGTATTAAAGTAAACAGTGATGCCGATGAAGGTGATTATTATTTTTTACTTGCTGTCTTCAGTAATGGATTTGATAATTCGACACGTATTTCATTATAAAAAAGGACTACTTGGATAGCCTTAGGGGCACCCACGTACCTAAGTCGGGCTTCACGGCGGCATCCCATCGATATGTCACGCGCTCCCTTTTGTTGAGAGTTAAAACCTAAATATTATGTCAATTAAAGTATTCTTATAAAGTATAAATTTGCAACGTCGCCAGAGCTACGGTCGAGTTTTCCTAGACCAAGAGTACAAAACTAATTTTTGCAGTTAAGGCTTTCTATTTGTCGGGACCGATACTTCTAGTCTTGGGATGAGCACATACATCTTAGAATCACCGACGTTTTCGCTAAAGAAGGATATGAAACTATCATTTGATGTCTATAGAAGGTCGAAAGATATCTCCTTACAAGTAAGTGCTATGAACAGAATTTGTAATTAATCATTTATCATTTCTTATAACAAAATAGATTTGCAGAAAAAGCATCGAGTAAGATGACTTTTGAAACGAGGGTATATTTAATGCAGCACTTACCGAGAATAAAGGAGCTATTTTTAAATGACATTGTCTCGATAATATTTCTAATCGAATATAAATTTAAAAACTTGTTGTAGAAGGCTATTTGAAATCATCTCATGAATATTCAAACTTCTAGATTTGCCTCAATTCACCATTTTACTGTCCATATTCGGTGGCACCATTTGATAAGCGAATTCATTGGAAACAAGGAGAGAATTTCAAAATACCACAAAAAACCACAAAGGTTTGTCTTACAACAAAGATTCCTTTCAATGCAGAACGACATAAAGCCGCAAGTTAAGTAGTAAGCCTATAATATTGGAGCTGAAATTATTGACTATTATTCTTTTTCTTTATTTTATGACAATTTTGGAGTTGGTTGGAGTATATAGCATTAGATTATTCTAGTATTTATTAGAGTGCAGTCGATAAGCGACAGTACATGATAGAAGGTAACAATAATTGGAGGTAAGTAATCATAATAACTCAAGCTTTACTGTACCTTACGATCTAAGCACATCTAACTTTAAGCACTCTATCATGTTCTTTTCGTCTGATGCTAAGAAGGAGGGCTGGTGTATTTTGAAGGGGCGTCCCTACTCTAAATAAACGTAGTTCTTGTCAGATTCATATCGGAACCAACTTCTCTAGAAGAATTAACAAAGTCTAACATTATTTGTTTCCATTGAAGTTTGGTACGATAATCATAATGTGGCGAATATCCGTCATTTCGAAGGATTATTTTCTACCATTACCATCCAGGTCTTCTATTACAACGTGATGGAATTCTCGCTTACAGCCGATCCGAGTTGAAAATAATCAATTAGTCAAATGGGTGCAACCATCAAGCCTTCTGTGTAGTGAAGATTGTGCAAGCATGAGAAATATCATGGTTATGAATCGCTCGATCCAAGCGATTCGCTGCATCTCAACTATGAAACAAGGCCTTGTTATACAACAGACTTTGATTAAGAAAATTCGAGAGTATGGTCAAAAAAGTGGGATTTGTTCAGTGACGATGCAAACGTTAAAAAACCTTTCCATGACGAACTAAGTCGACTTGCTGCAAAATTTTACTTAGCAAATGTCGATGTTGCTAACACAGTTCCTATTGACTTTAAAATACCAAAGATTGATTTATTTGTACGCTACAAATAATAGAAGGTGTCTCTCTGCAAACATTAGTGGAAGAAATACAAAAGCGAAAGGCTTGACGGTTGCTCTCATATGATTAGTCGATCGTCTCCAACTTGGATCTGCAGTGAGCAAGAATTCGATAACGCTATAACAGGAGAACTACGTGGGAAAGGTAGAAAATCATACTCCAAAATAATGAGTATTTGCTACACATAATACTATCAAAGAAGAGAAATGGCAATCGAAGTAAATGATCCTTATTCTTATGTATTCATTTCCCTGTTTATGTACGACACTGTGAAATGCCATCGTGAATAATTCTACCTCAAATATCTCGCTTAATAGAACCGATTTCTTCAAATCATCGAATATGCAGAATGGCGGAAATCCTAGTAGTGAAGTTCTTATAAGAGTTGCGAAGGATATTGATGTAGTGGGTAAGAAGCGCCTGAACAAATCAGCGCTCCACGTTTGTTTATTTTAATCAAAAGCTTTTGTAGATATAATGCAATTTGCAACGATGTTTGCACTTCTCTTGAGTGTCTAATTTCTGATACAGCATGGTGCTGTTTCATCTGGTTTTCCGGCAGTCTAAAGTGTGAGTAGCCGCGCTAGCCGCTAGTACAATTATAGCTTAGGATTTCGTTGAGACTTTCAAAACGACGTAATTGTCTTTCATCGTCTTCCATGGAGCTAGATAAATGTCTTTTTTGAGCAGAACCGAAGAGAAATTCACAAGATTTTATCCATTGCTTGCTGATGATAGTAAATGTTGCGACTTGACAGCTGCATGCAGTCACTCTGATCCTGTAATAGATGATTTCGACAGCTACTGCTTCCATTCTCAGCTACTTCATTGAACATTTTCTTCTATTTCTCCATATAACATTCTTTCATCACTTTCTTGTTTCTTATAATCGGACGTTGAATTACATTTTCATACGACTTCCACTGTTCTACATTAAGGAACAAACTCTATAGTTTCTGTGGAAAAACGTCATTCAATACCGCTGATTTTCAGAAACAAACGTCTCCTTAGTATTTTTCAAACCTCTTTTTTCACAAAGATGTTAACAAATTTTGAAGAGAGATGAGATTAAATATAAATTGCGACAAACGTTTTGGCAGTATTTTTTTCAACTAGTTTGTAACATTGTTCTTAATTTTCTTGAATATCGTCAGGTCACCTTTAGTAGAGGAGATTGGTAGGCGCATTTATACGTAGTAAGCATAGATTGTAACCTTTTGTCACAATTATTTCCAGAGCCAACTCAAAACAGCTATCTTACAATACCAAGGGAAATTACTAATGCCTTACATTAATATAGTTCTAATGTTTCAGATCTTCTTCAAGGCAATACAATGGAAAAAATTCAGATGGCTAGCCATTGATAACATACAGCTGAATCCTTGTTCTTTGATTTACACACCTCAATAGGAAGAAGAAATCTAGCCTGTGCTGACAGCTTTCTACTTCACTCCATAACACGATCTCGAGGCTTGAAAAGCAAATTAATGTTAATAATAATAACAATTGTTAGTGACTTGCCAAGGTTTTCACAGCGATGAACATCATTTAGCTGTCATAACAGTATTTTGATTTGAGTTATGCTTATCCTCATGAACATTTAATAAGATTCTACTTCAACCTATTCAATACATTAGAATCAGAACATGGGAACGAATATGTGACTTAAAACACTGAAAAATATCACAAGTATTCAAAAAAGCGCTTCGCAATTACCTAATTTATGCCATCAATACTTTAGCCCTACATGAAAAACAGAACAAAACCATATAAAAAAAACGTATCTTGTGTCGTATATTACTTGAAAGCACATGTAGTTGTGATTTTATGCATGATTACTTATAAAGGTACCTACCTTTTTTATCAAATATACTCTGCCCGTTCACACAAATATTATATTCAATAACAGTTAGGCGTGTCGCTATGGCACCTCAACCACTGTGAGCCACTGCACCACTAAGTAGCAACAGCCTAGCCATAACAGTTCGTAGTAACATACATCACATAAAGTATTTCTAGATAACTGTTTTTATTTATTTCCTATCAACTATGATAGATTATAATAGCCTTGTTCCAAAGATGCTGAGTTCATCAGAAAACCCGAAACGTCAAACGGAACTCAAACCTGCTTCTACAGATATCCGGTATGCAGCGTTAGCCAGTTGCCCTATCGAGCACTTGTTCTACGGCCGTTCGTTGCGTGGGATTCGCTTATACGAGTGGGTATTAGCTCTCGTCCGTCAACGTGTACGATCCAGTGAGCTGATATCGGCATCACATCTAGTTCACCTGATATTTACAGGATAACCCTATGTATAATCTATCACAGCTATTCTTAACGGGCGTAAAAGGGACCATCGAGTGGTCGTAGAGCGAGGGACTCAGCAATACAATCGGTAAGCATCTCAGATTGGACATTTGTAGACGCAGGTCCGAGTCCCGCCTGAGGTTCTACGGTTGCGCTTGCCTCAGTATCTCTAGAGACTACCTACTACAGAAATACATAAGGTCAACACTTCTCTCATTTTCTCCACTCAGCGCCATCATCGTTTATGCTCTATCTTCGCCTTTCCACTAGATATTATTTCTCTATGGTGTTTACGGCCACATCTTATTGTTCACGTTCAACCTATTATATTAATCTCGATCATTAAATTGATATATAGACATCTTATCCTTTGCTGTCTGATGTAAAAGTACAATTAATAAAATCTGAGGTTAAGCACTCTTGGAAAGAGCAACGTCCACATCACTCCATCATTGATACTAACATGATACGTTTTATTGGGACCCATTTCTTTAGCGGAATCAACCGATATCATAAAATATTTCAACGACTCAAAAAATTCGCATTGCAAAGTGTCCATGTGCGATTTTCTGAGCTAAAAGTGCAAGATGTTTATTGCTCTGAACAAATCAGAATCACCACAAACTATTACTGTGAAATTTGCATCCCAATACTACAAATGAAGCAAACTTATAGAAATGACATGAGTACCTAGAGTTTGGTCCATGACAGAAACAATATTATTTATGTATGCACATCAAACTACTTTAAAATATCACACATCAAAACAACCATTAGCAACAACAACATCGAAGTTCCTTCCCTAGACAAATCATCAACAAAAGACCAGATTATATGAAACCTAACAAGTACAAAAACAATAATCAATTCAGCAATTAAAAAACAACAGACATCGCGAAAAACTATAACAGTTTACTCATTTAATTGTCAGATACAACGCTGAACACATCTTCATAAGGGAAAACAACTGCTCGAACACTCCCACATAAAACACATCACTTCATCCTTTCGAGAGTAGGCATCGAATTCACTAAAATCACAGACATAAAGTGCTAAGGCTCAAGGCTCAACAGCAGTAAAGAGATAATTAAAACACTGAAAAACAAAAAAAAACACTTTAGAGGGGAGCCTATTAGTTTGTTATGCAGTTCACTGTATAATGCCAGCGTAAGAAATTGTCTGGATCACTCCATTATCACTTAAAATTTGTTTTACGAACTAATCTGCAATAAACGCAAGTATAAAACCAAACTCCAATACCTACACTTCTTCACAATGGAAATAGGACACCAGAATTTCCTAGATCACTAAATCAGTTAGACTTAAATCAAGTTTAACAAAATAAAAGGGTAGTGATATCGACAACAGGCCAACATCTTTTCTAAAAAAAAACCAAACTGCAACTCAATCATGCACTAATAATACAAATTGCTCCGTCAAAGGAACTAGGTGAGCTGTACAGATCTATAGAAGTACAAAGTACAAGAAAACGCAAAGCAGACTAAACAAAAAAAGGAATATCACTTGCACACAATTCGCCGAATGAATAGCAAGACTCAGTACAACTAAATCGTTTCATGAAATGCACTAGCATTTGTCATTGTTTCAGGTATACTTTCCGCATTATTTTCTGTTCCGTTTTTCCATCGTTAAAACTTTAGACGGATGAACATGAACTAAGAACAAAGCAGGATGAACGTTAACTGAGCGCAATACAGTGCTCTATCGAAAGGCGTTACTGTTACCTTGGTGTTACCTGCATCACACAAGTGAAAGGGGGAATAGGAAGTTCTAATCTACGTCAACGATCAAAAATCAGAGACGCAGCCGTGCAGGCCAGGCTTTTAAAGATTAGCTAGGCTGAACACGTGATGCGCATCAATGGTGACCGGTGGAAACGAGCTGTAAGTGTTTGGATCCCACTCAACATCAAACGCATTGCAGGAAGACCACCAGCCCGATGGTCTGACCTTTTCACCAAGGCCCTAGAAAAGGATTATGATGCTCAACGAATCTCTAGAGCCAAAAGAACTCATTGGACTACGCACGACAGGGAAAAATGGAAGCTTTACTGGTGCCCGCTCGACTTAGTCGATGATCAACGAGAATACAAGTAATTCACGTAAAACTTTAGAAGCATTTTTTTTGTATCGTAGTCGGATGGAAGGTCTTAATATTAAATTATAACTGGCATTTATTATCGCATAATCCACGCAAATTACAGCTCATTGAATAGATCTGACTAAAAATACGATTGATATTTGCGAGTTTTTTTAAGAAATTTAGCAGAATTTTTCTATGATATGCCATCTCAAAATGTACTCAGCAGTCATTATCTACTTTACATTTCCATTAGATTTCCCTACCTGACAATGCGCTGAATACTCTTTTACCACAAAATTGCTCTATGTCTAAACCTTCAACAGTAGTGAAAGCGATAAATGAAGGGTGATTGTTTATACTTATATAGCCCTCGCATATTATCGATCAAGAGAGTAAAATTGTATTTTTCATAAAGCTTCATATACTTTAATTTTGTACACTCTCAAACTCAAAGGGTAATAGCTAACTAACGCTATTAAGCATCGTCCGGCACAAGCCTTATATTCTGCATTAGATTTAATAGTATTTTTCGTGTTGACACAGTCATATTCATGCTAAAATGAACTAATATATGTCAATTCATGTAGGGTTTACCATCTCTGCAAGACCTGCAGACACCTTCAAAGAAATTTGAACCAGCAATATGAGACAATATTGACTCACTTTTATGAAAATATTTAGTCAGAAAACAAATTCATAATCTTCTTCTATAGCATCTTGACGTACTACCAGAGCGAATAATCAGACTAATAGTGAACACAAAGAAAAATTGTGTCGCTTCTCCTATTCATTAATCAAGCGTGAGTCGATATGCTTTAGCGATCGAAAATCGCAATCTGTTCTTAGAGTTACAGTAACTGAACAAATTTAGTTAAATACTATTAAATGCAAAGGGTATGTTGTGATATTAGCACACCAAAAACCTAATCACTACCACTCATTCAAAATTCATAAAAGTGAATGCCATGCAAAAAACTTCTGTAGATAACTTAGGTAACTTAAGATGAAATTATAAAATGATCTTCAAGTATATTTAGAGTCTTATAGATTGTAACTATAGTTATTTATCTGACTACAACGTTATATGATATAACTTGAATAATTGACTAAAAATACGAATTTAGAAGTTGAGATTTTAATAAAATCACTCACATTGGGGAGGCATTTTGTAAACAAACAACAAATTACTCGAAATAAAATGAAATACTGAACACCATATAAGATATTTCTGTGTATAATTTATATATTTTACAATAAATGCTACTAAATAGGAAGACTCAGCTCATAATCACTTCATATGCAATACGAAATACAAAAATAATGTACGGAATTTGAAAAACTGGGAATCAAAATCAAAACAGCTTTCATCAGAACAAAAAATATAAACATAAACACTTCGCGAAGAAAACAAAAAATTTAAATAAAATCCGTTTAAGAATAACAGCATTATGAGTAACTACTAATAGAATAAAAGAAATACTACGACGTTTTCAATTTCTCTCCATTTCTTTAGAAACAAATGTGTATATCAAAAAAAATTAAAAGAAAAATTGAACGATAGCACAAATACCGATGTCCTTTGAAAAAAGGCATATAAGAGATCTTTTATATAATTAAACAAATCAAATCGTTTTGGTACACGGTAAACTAAGGAACATGATTTTACACAAGATAATAGGTGTTTTAGTTTTCCAGATTTAGACATATGTCTGAGAAACCATTCCAACGCATTTGTTCAAACATATGTAATTGGCTAATAAATGATTTGATTCAATACTAAATGTATTTTGTTGAGCTGCATTACATCTTTCCATAATTTAGTACACTGCACATACTAGCTAACTGAGAAAAAGCAACAGCGTGGGACAAAGGACAGAAACGTACCCACTTATTAGCGACTGATGACTTCCCAATCTGACTCATCACTTCTAACAGGAAAGCTTTTAACTGGCGTTATCGCCTTTCGATCGTACTTTTGACCAAGACACGCCCTCAAATTCTGGATCTGCTAAAACGGCAACAAACACAGTCGTAGAAAGCGCTGTTGAGTTAGAACAACTCAAAAGATGAAAAAAACGTTGAGTATACAGGAGTTACTAAGAATGTCATAATTTACCGAGCAGAAAACTAAGAACATGGAAGACCAACATATTCACATAACTACACAGACGGTGAGAAACAAGCACTTAGAGCACCTTGTTAAATGACTCACATAGCGCTAACAAACCTTCTTAAGAGATTCGCATTCCCTGAGTTCCTTCCTGAGTCGGTTAGCAGAAGCAATGACACCATTCTAAACATAATGTTACGTGCAAAACATGCAAGAAACTAACATAGGCTAGACTTCAAGCGAAAGGAAAAAAGCATGCATAAAACAGAAATAGGAAAGAAAATGTAGTAAGATGAACAGCCATAATATGATGGAATAAAATACGGACTATACAACATTAGCAACTACAGAAGCGTCAGCTAAAAATTGATTATCTTACAGGCATGCATTTCACAAAAAAAGCAATAAGCAAACAAGTATAGTGACCACAATAAACACTATCGCAATTACATGTTGCAACCGCGTCATGATGAAATTATAATTTAAAACAAAGTTCATATAAAATTACCCAATCATTAACAGCTACATAATGAGAAATAATAATGAAACATCCTATATATGAAATTGTTAAGCATGTGATTATCCCTAACTGCATCAAATTTTCAAAAAAGACCACTATCGGCTGCAAAAGAGGAAAAAGATGTGGAAATTTCTATGCACCACTTTATTTCAATTTCAAAACATTAACGTCTTACAGCTTTGTTCAGCTCATTTTCTAATTGGAGTATTTTGTCTTTGTAGAAAGATTCCCTTTCTTGAACACCCAATTCGATTTGTGTAAGTAGAGCTGCCTAGAAATATAACGTTGAATTTACATAACCATTAATAAAACTAATAGTGATTATATTAAGACTTACCAAACTATTAAGGGCCCCTCTATAGTTCTCAATATCAGCTTGCAGTTTTGCCGCTGACGTCTATAAAACAAAAGTTGAGCATGTATTTTCTTCCAGTTTTATACAACAAATCCTAGCTTAAAAACCTTTTCGTCTTCAATGTTATGTCTTTCACCATCCATGAGAGCCAGTTTAAGGGAATTCGCAAGATCAACGATGTAGTCATTATAGTTCTAAAGTTTAATATTTATATGCCTATATGGAACTATATTATCTATATGAAAAGTATTAAAAAAAAGTCAGAAGAGAAGTTTTATACATTTTCCATACTAGAATTTCCCATATTTTCTTATACCATAATAATACAGTTATTCGTTATACTTATGTTATGATACACTCTAGATATAGACGTAGATCTACATGAAAATATAATAATAATAACTAACCTTAATCTAACAAAGCTAATAATATAATGTTAATAATAACAATTTATTGCATATAGTGAAGCAAATTCTCACGAATCGTAATCACTTATGGGAATACAGAATATTGTTTACATTCTTTACTGTTTTTCCATGTATACCTTTATTTCCATTGTAAATAGTAACAAACCGAATCGTTCAACGGTGAATTCACAATACTACCAATGGTTGAAGCAACAAACTTTCGCTCATCGAGCAACTGAGTTCTAAATAAGTCGTCCACCTAAAAATATATTTACTTTTCACGTAATCCGCAAGTGATTGCAGCCTTGAAAAGATATATAACTTCCACTTGAATAGAAAATTAAAACCCTATACTTTATAAAAATAAGCATAACTTTTTAAATTCATGTTGATTAACTGGATTAGACGATATTGTAGCAGCCAACTGCTTCTCTAATTCTGATACGTGATCTAAAATTTTGAAGTTTCGACGTCGAAGCTCCTAAACACCAAAGAATCTACCAATGTTGAAGAAAAATGCTCTTCCTTAAAAATGTATAATACAAAATGGATCCAACACTACTATTTAAAAGGACTAAATCGCTATAGCAAATAAGAAGCTGCTGAAAATTTTACTTGTACACAATACCTCATTCTTTTCTTGCAACCTTCTGTTCTCATCACGAAGACCAATACCTTCGTCACACGCCGAAAATGCATTTGTAAGTTGAGGTGGACACTTTTGACATGCAACAATCTTCAAATTTTTAAACTAAATAATTGCAACAATACATCAGATATACCGTTAAGTTCTGTCCGTTTCTATGGCAAGAATTTTCAACTAAGTACATGTTTATTTGGCGCATGTTCTTCTTTCTACTTTTGTACTACTTTCTAATTCTACTTTACTTTCTACTGTTCTTTCAATGTAAACATATTGACACAATAAATTAGCTAAAACAAAGTTGATTAGTGTTAGTTTCAAGCATGAAGCAATAGTGCACCCACGGCTACTGTTCGTTTAAGGCATTATATTTTATACGAATTCCAACAATGAAGAAATTCTACTCTTACATACGCAAAATTGATTGAAAGTGTTCGGTGAAAGTACAATTTCTGATAAAACATGCGGATGTTTCAGAAATTTGAAACACGTGATATCAACCTTTCCAATAAGTGACGCTCTGGACAACGATCTCTGATTCAACGATGACATTGTTAAGACCATGTTCAAGTAAGATCCTTCTTTGAGAACATCGAAGATCGCAGAAAGACTAAACCAAGTGACAAATGTAGATAACAGTGGATTACTTTGTAAGATAAAAGGCATATTGTAATCCCGGAAAACCTACCCCTTCCACCTTCAAACCATATTGGACTCTTGAGAGGATGTTGTGTATACTGTGTATACGAAAGAACATTTGAGGATCAATATACTATAACCTTTTAAACCAAACGAAAGCTCAATTCGGTGCATTTTCAAAAATTGGATAAATTAAATAAAGCAGTACAAAAAACGGGATCGACAATGTTCAACAAAGAACACACCCTACTGCATCATGATAATGACAAGTCACATAATGCTTTGAGTACTCTTCGAAATTTGCAGAGCAAGAGCAGGAAAATCTTTCACATCCATCGCATTCTCCGAACGTAGCACACCCCTTTCCTGCCAACTGTTACTTGTTTTTGTATTTGTAAAAATTTTTGTAAGGCAAAAAAATCAAAAAACGAGGATGTCAAAGAAACATTGGCTCAATTTTTCGCATCAAAAGGTGAAACATTTCTCAAACATGGTATAAACAAATTGCACTCGGGCTGGCAAAGACATTAATACTAATAGGAATTATATTATTTAGTAAAATTTATTGACAGCAATAAAATTCGACATTTCGCTTTATTCCAACAACGGACAGAACCTTCGGTAGCATGCATAGTTCAGCATGTGCCGCCGATTTGCAAAAACAATATAGTTATCTTCCAAAAAATAGGAAACACAATTTGTTAGTACATAACCTACCCCCTCATTTTCAGAAGTCCACTCAACAGCAGTTTCAACAGAACTTAAATCAAAATCAATTAATTTAAAATTGAAATGATTGGAAGTCAATAACTATATAGTAAAAAGATGGATAAAAAGAAAAAACTAATTTTCGGTGAAAAGCATATTGTTATAACATTAATACTAAGAACACTGTGCTCGACTTACCGCTCACGACAACTTCTTGCTTCCAACAGCTCGTTTTCTAATTCATCCAATTTTTTTCGAAGTGCAACATTCTCAGCTTCCAACTCAGCACTACAAAAAAAATCAAGTATAACCAAATTTAACATGATGAATGTTATCGCACTTAATTGGAGAATACCTTCTATCATTTCCTCTGATCACCAACACCTGTTTTTCGTTCTCTGCTGCAGCCAGTCGAGCACTTTTCTCGGCCAACTCAGCTTCTCTAGCGAGTAATTTTTGTTCAAGTTCGTCTTGCTCTTTTTTGCTTAAAACAAAGATTTTGGAAAATTCAAATTAAGCATATGCCTACTACTACTTACAACTGTTCAAACTTTGCAACCTCTTTGTTGAGTTCGTCAACGAGATTTTTTAATGAGGTATATTCGTTCATCAGAGCAGCTTCTTTCTGTAAAAAAAGAGTGAAAATCCAATAAAATTTGCTCATTGTAATTGGACCAATTTTACTATATGACTTATATAAGTCAATAAGTATGCGACTTATAACTGATTAAAAATCTAAGTATTCTATCACTTCCAATTTACACTATAAAATTTTTTTTATTAATGGGGGAACAAAACGAACTATGTGTTTTCCATTATTGTAAGAACAAGGAAAAATAGAACGAATGGGAAAAGCAGCATCTATAAATTGCCGAAAATCCACAACCCAACAATGAAAATACTTTAAATTAGTATGTTGACAAAGGCTAGGCACTCTTACAAATCGCTGTTTTCGAGCTACTTTTGAAGACAATTTTGAGAATAAACAAAAACTAAGTAAGTTAGTACTATTCCACCATAGTCGAAGTACAAAGATTAATAAATATGTATTATATGATTCTACTAAGTACACTAGTAGTAGTAATCAGAGACATAGCATTAAAAAAGGCAATATCGTTGAAAACGCAAATAAGCACAAATAATACACTTTTCGCATTATTATAAAATGACGAACTCATCGGATTTTTCAAAAAAAAACTGACTTGTCGAATGAATCCTTAGTAGTTGTAAAAACGACAACATAACTTTCGAGATAACGCTTATAAAACTCGATTAGTAGGGAGCTTTCCTATTATCAGTTTATAGGCAAGCACGCCATGAGCACTGAAGCTTAAATTTAGCCTGGAAGACTATCATTGATAGTAGGACATACTTAGTTTCAATGAAGAGGGAACAGAAATATTTCCTCACTTAGGAAAAACAAATAGTATACACGACAGCAGTAAAATAATAAAATAGAAAAGATAATAACGTATGCTCCCCACAGAAAATGAGCAATGCTTCCAATTCTGGTTGAAAACTAAGAAAAATTTACCATATAATTCAGGTCGGATCACATTTTGAAGTTATCAAATCACTTTCTTAGTACAACCTAGTAAACAAGCCAGTCAATTTCATCCGTGAAATCTCAAAGCACGAGAGGTAAGGGGTGGAAATTCTATAAATGCATCCAATTCGAAAAATTGTGTGCTATGCAGCGACGTATTGATTTTCCACTTGACTATGAAAACAAACGCTTGACAAGATTACGTATGAAAAACCATATGGAAGAGCATCATTTTTAACCTTAGTACGACACAATTCGTCAAAATACTACGAAGCTTTCAAAAACGTAGCCGGTGCAAAAGTTTTTCCGTCTTCAAAACGTTCCAGAAAACAATCCCAACGTGGTATCTAATACAAGCATTGATTACGATCTATGAATCATATTTGTACGAACAGCGACATAAATTTAGAAAAGTAATAACACCCACCGTGTATGAATAAACAATAGCATATCTTATTTCGTTAGTTGAACTCTTGCACCTGATAGTAAGATATGCTGCTAAGAATGAAAGTGAAGCTTCAAAAATTTCGTAAGCATCTACAAATAAGCGACCTCTCCAAACTTGCTCTATCAACAGTCAGATTAAAAAAACTATCTCTACAGCACACATGATGAGGATTCAAAAGAAAGAAATAGAAAATGTACACTAAATGGATTAATTACGCGCGAAAAAAGAACATGCGACCATATGTCAGTTGTGTATTGCTCCATTTCGATTTAAGAGGCAAAAGATTTTGAAATAGCTCGCAGACTTGACAATTGGCAGGAGGATGGCTGTCTTGCTTCTAATGCAAAAATTACAAGGAAAAGAATAAAATCCACTCTACCTTCTCCCATTCACAACGCGCCTGTGCGAATTGATGGATCACGTCATCACGCTCATTCTCCACTTTTTTCCTTGAGTCTGAGTCAGCTGCCATTTTTGTTACTTCTTCTATGGTGCGTGCTTTCTCTTCCAATTCAGACTTCAACTTACGTGCAACTGAATCTAGCTTAGCAAATTCTAGCTGCAAGTTTTCAAGCGCAACAGTTTGCTGAAAGCATATTATCTAAACAGGCCTAACTACCAAAAAATACTGTAAAGAAACAATCGAAACAATACCAGTTGCTTCAATTGCATATAAGAAATGAATCGAAAATAATACTTGGATAATGATAAAAGATATCTTACTTGGTGAAAATATGGTCTAGTGTTATCATAATATTATATTTCTATTTAATTCTATTCGACCTCCTAATTATCTCAAATATTCTGAAACATATCGCAATGCTTCAAACAATTTTTGGATTAATTCACTGATATCAATAGAATTCACCAAAAAGTCATATCATTCAAACGAAATGCATAGAAATCCAATGATTAGAACTGCCAAAACTATGATTGATATGTCGTCAAAATCATAATTGAGATTTTAATCATGAAACCTCAAAGCTTGTAAACGCCAATAGAATCGTGAATAGACATACCTAAGTGTACCACCGTGTTTATGCAATAATTATTAAGGTAAGAGTAGCAAACGATCGTCCCGTTTAGAGGGATATCCAGCCAGTTAGACGCAAATCTACTTGATATGATCTCAAAAAGCGGATGGGAGAAATTAAAGGTCAAATAACTTTGTATTCGCCCTAGAAGGTAAATAGATCCAGGTGATAGGCTCCCTAATCCAGCTGCACTGGGTCGGCCCATACCAGAAGATTGTGATATTACAATACAATAACGACACAACAATACAATACACGCGACATTAACAAATGGAAGGTTTACAGGGTCCATATCAATCTGTCAATGACAAGCACAACGATAAATGATGAAAAAACATATCCAAAAATCCAATTGCATTCCCGATACATTCAAAGTCAACAAATTGTAATCATTTCTATGCAGTAAGATACAAATGCGCTGACCACTAATCGATATGTCATCTTGTCAAAAAACAAGTAGAACAAATGTGTTACGCAATACAATCTTCAGCACAGGACGCTGGCCTGCATTTGCGAGATGCCTATGATTATGTTTGAAAGTACCATGATGACATATATTATATTACATAATTCACATGAATAGATAACACATAAAATAGTTGGCTTTTTATTTTTTTAAAAATTATACTCGACGTTTCCTAACACAAAATTCATTAGATGCAAAAAAAGTAGTGATGGTTAAGTTGCTGGTAAAAATCTTACGGAATTACAAGTGCGTCAATAGGATTATAGTGTTGTATTAAGCGGCATAAAAGATATATAAAATTCATAGGAGTAGTATTTTGATTTTTTTTTACCTGACTATAAATTTATAATCGCTCAAACTAAACCAATATTTTCTAGAGCGTGATTCAATATAAAAAAATTAAAACTACTGAAATTAATATTTTACTGCCCTGATATCCTGTTGAAAATGCTGAGTATTATACTGAACTGTATGGAATTCACCTTTGCATATTCTGTCAGTTCTCTCTTCAGCGCTGCGTTTTGTTCAGCACTTTCATTGAGCGATCGAGTTGCTTTGGCTAGACGATCAGACAATTCAGAATTGCTCTGTAAAAAAGGATGTTAACCAGAAATATTTCCAAAGCCTAGTTCTCCCTTACTGATTTCACGGCTTCGAGATTTGATAAAGCCTTTGAAGCCGCAGCAGCTTCAGCCGCAGATTTTGAAAGAGCACACTTTAAAGTGTCATTTTCCATACGTATCTGTAACATTTCCCTTTCCTAGTGCAATCAAAAAGTAGCGATTAAAGAATAGATGACAAAATAGATATACTCACATTATTTAGATGTATAATTTGTTGTTTAGCAGCTGCTTCTGCTACTGATAGCGACTGGACCTTTGACGTAAGTTCAGATATGACACGGCTAAGACAAATGATAATTGGATAGAAATCGAAAAAAACCAAAGACTGAAAACATTTGTCGAAATGATAACCAACACATACACATGCTCCGCAATTTGTCTATCCGTAATGGTACGAGACTGCTGATATTGTTCTATTTTCTTCTTTAGTTCAACTTCATTCTTCTCAAAACAATTCATAGTTTCTTCCAAACGATGCACCTATTATAAAATATCAGCCTATTCAACGTCAACAAATACCATAAATACGGCATGAGTGTATAAGCTTTATACAAATTAGTGTTCTTAAAACTCAAAATTACTTAGTAAACAGCTGTACTATCATATATATATATATATATATA
>KN716434.1:93635-104307 GCA_000816705.1 Dictyocaulus viviparus | reverse complement strand
TATACATAAAAACGAAAGACATTCAAATTATCATGCCATTGACATCGGATATTATATTGCAACAAGTACAACCTCACAGCTCAGAACTGATATTCAAATTTCTTGAGTAAACCCTTATACCATCTGCATCTATATTATATTTTAATCTTAATTTACCTAAAAATGCTGGAAAACGTTCTTATTTGTCTAATACAGATACCTCAACAGTTATTTAACTAAGGAAAAGGCAAATCAATAGTAGTGCCAAGTAAATTAACAAGAAATAGAAATAGTAACAAATAGAAACAGAAATAAATACCTACCTTTTCGTCTTTTGAAATCTGTTTCTTATCGTTTGAATTAATAGCAGTGGTCTTCACTGAAGTTGCAGTTGAAGATGCGACAGCGTCAATTAACTCAGAGCTTTGTTCGTAAGTTGCAGCCGTCTCAGTTTCTATGACCGCATCTAACTTTGGCTAAACATATTTTGCAACATCATCACTACAAATTGACACTAGATAGATTAACCGAAAATCCCGCTGATCATTGGGCTAACCTCATTCTTTCTTTCTTTCACTTCCTTCTTCTTTCCAAGTTTGACTTTGGACTTGTGTTTTTCGCGGTCATGGTGGAAAAGTTTTCGGGCATTCTCTCCAAAAGCCTAAGTGTTAGAAATTATTTTTCATATCCATTCCGAATTTAGGCGCCAATGAACAAACCCTTTCAAAATCTCTTTCATCATCATTTCCACTAAACAAATAAAACACTATTGCGATTATACCGGCAAGAACAGCAAGTACGCATGCAAGCAAAAGTGGATCCAACATCTTCAATATGTCACTGATTAGAAACCAAACAACTATCGATAGCAAATGCTTTACATCGAGAAGAGAAGTAATAAGGACGAAAGAACAGCTATTAAACTCACGAAGAAACGGATTAAACATCAACAGAACCTCAAGCACAAAATGATTTGTCGCTCGTGCAAAGACTGACCGGCAACGACACAGTAGTGAAGGAAATGAACGATTAGAATGATCGATATTTGATAACCGTAGTTGTCATGATAGAGAGGTAATAGGCAGTTGGAGGGTCTGTTTTGTGATAAGCTGCTGGCCAAGTAAGACATGGTTCATATTTGAAAAGCAAAGACATCTGCATCATAATTCAGATTTAGACATGCACTTTCCTAGTACAATAACAAGAAAATAGGATTATTGTCAATCATTTATATCATATGTAATGAAGATTATAAAAAAAAATATGACATTAATAGTCGAATGCCAATATAGATTTAATTGTACAGCAACCGGTTACGTCTAACCTGAATGTACGTAATGTATGACGTAACATTTTTTTGTTGTGTCCAGCGGCATTCAGAGTGAAGCTCGCCCAAGAGACAGTTGAATAGCGGGGAATAAATGTGGGAAATATGTACTAAATATCTTTTCATATTGTTAATATCAACTTAATTATACATGAGATCTTTCATCAATCCGTCCGTTTATAATGAACACTTCATTTGATTGAGAAATATTGTAAGTTCGATCAATAAGAATCGTACAATATTTTATTGCGTTGGATAATTCGATTATTAGGGAAGACTCACAATTTTTATCGGGTATTTATACTTTGTATTTAAATACGAAAACATTTCAGTATCGATTGGGTGAATAGATAGGTGGTAACCGAAAACCGAGGTTCTACTCACCCACATTTACAATTTAACTCAACTATATCTATTTGATGAATAAAAGTACGATTTAAAGTCAGATATCATCAAGGCAAACATTACTAGCTTTTTTCTCTGGATGGTTCTGTATGTGGAAGCAATCTGCTTCATATTTGTTAACCAATTGTCCGAAAACTTACATATTTTTTTGCATATCAGTGGATATGCATTGATGTCATTCTCGAAATTATTTGAATCTACGCTTTTTGTGATTTCTTTACCAAGCGATTTTTTTCCGTTTCTTATTTAATCACGAAAGAACATTTACATTCAGTAAGCCTCATTATTTCCTCTTTCGAGTGATTGTGCAATAAAAAAGTGACGGATATGATTGGATCTATCTAGCCGACAAGTTGTACAGAAAAGTTAACCTTTCATAGCTAATCAGTATCGTTTCATAAATGTAGTCTTCTACTCTTCAATTATTTAGATTGGATGCTGAAAAATGTTGTTCATTGCCAAGGATGTGAACTCTTCCAGGAAATTTCAGCGATGACGATAATGTCGAATATATTAGAAAACCCTGATGATTTTCGTTTGCTTGAAAATAGAGCTCAAGTGTAAGTCATTTGTATTTCGACGGTGAATAAAGCCCGAAAAAGCGCCCGTAAGGAGATGACAATGTTGACAGTCCTCTCAACAGTGCGAGTCATTCAACACTTCGCCATTTCGCTCTCGTTTCTCTATGGCTACCGACAATACTGTAAGTTCTGTGCTTACAATATTACGAAAATTCATTACACATCAAAACAATATGAACTGATGCGGTAAACTCCAACAAACTTCAAAAATAGTTGAAAGTTCTTGACGGTATTACTAACAGATATTCCGATGTTGCTTTATTTTATTCAAATCGGTTTCGTTTCTTTCACAACTATGCGACGATCGCATAAACAGCTTTTTATTCAAGAATTTCTCTAGTTATTTTCAAATGAAGATTCCGCTCCTATAACGAGGTATTTGAAATGTTTACCGAGTTTGATTACATGTCATTTATATTAACAAATGAGCAACTAATAACACTTACGAAGAATACAAAAATGAAAGATTGGTTTCATTTTATAAAAATATTCAGATGGAAGATAACCTTAATGAAAATGATGTTTGTGAAGATTTGGCTCATATGAAAATTTCGTGTTTTTATACGATCTTCGGTTCGGAGAACTCTCGACAATCTCAATTTTCTTTTTTCGATTAGGCAATGGAAGATGAACTTCATGGTGCTTATATCCTCAGTGATTTTGACATCGAAATGGGAACATCACAAACGGCGCTTATGTACAAGTAGATCATTCCTTGAGTTTTTTTTCATCATCTACAATTTCAGGTTTTGAGAAAAATGGTTTGTTTTCCACAGCTCTTTTTAATGAAATACCTAAAGTTTAACAAGTTCGTCGAGTAATAAGTACGTTAACTTTCACAGACACGGAAATGCTTTTACATAATTTTTCTACAAATTCCATGAGCTTGTGCTACGCAGGAATTCCATCGATTACGTTCATCATTATTCATTTTTCAAAAGCATGTTAAGTGAAATATTATTATAGTTCGGACCTTAAATTTCATGAAAAACATTTCAGTTCTGAGAAAGACTCGAGATCAACAACCATCATATCGTTACGAAAAAGTTTGCAGTCTACACTAAGAAGCCCGTAGGTGTTCTTGGCAGTTTTGTGCCTGTCATTGATAGAACATAGGTAGCAATATAGAATATTATTGTAACTCATAGAAAATACACATCAAAACCATAGTCAAATGTCACCATGCCGTGATACTCTATTAGTTGTTCTATGGGAAAATTTGTAGTTTCCGATTAGTATTTCTGTTACAGTTGTGATGATTTTGAGAATAGACTTGGATAAAGGAATGCAAAGGCTTATTTTCTTCGGGATCCATTTGCTCGCTTGATAGAACCCTCTCATCTCAAGTAATTATGAAGAGTAGATGTGCCTTTATTCACATATGCTACTTCTAACGAAATATTTTTTTGCGTGGTGCATCTAATAATGATGAAACAGCAGCGTCGTGCTTCATGTTGTTGTCAATGTCGAAGTGATGTGCTGAAAACAGTGAAGTCGACGTAGATCTTGTATTTTAATATTAGCATAAGAAAGCTAATACTATTGTTTTGATTAATCATTAAATATTATTCATCCAGATTTTCACTTCTTCTAGATGCAATTGGCTTCGAATGGTAATAACTACTCCAATTCGTTTTCTCGTTACCAAATTTAAGCTTTTGATTATCATCTTATGTTATTCACTGTTCGGAGCGTGGATGTTCATGACATTAGAGGTGATTACTTTCATGTTAGTTTTAGTTTCATGTATGTAGTTTTTTTTGCTCCTTATTTTGAAATATATCACTGTTCAAGTCATCTATTTTTTTTCATTGAATTAATGGCTCCAAAAGAAAACAAAATCACACTGCTCGCTATAACCCGTCCGAACATGGTAGCGTCAGGAAATCTGAAAAACAAAAAAAAACTTAGTTTTCTGTGGGTTTGATTCGTTACAAATTTCACAAAGCAATTTTGAGAAGCACTGTACTACTCTGATGATTTTAAGTATCAGCTGAGAATAATTAGGTGTCCTACAAATGTTCTGATGCAGATCAATATTTCATTGGTCCGATATATGTTCTGCATTTCAACATATTTCCAGAAAATCATTCAATAATTGATCACTACTGTGAGCATAGGAGCGCAGTGACGGAGGTGCCACAGTGAACCACAGGCTGAATCAGGTTAGCGGCCGTCATGGGTTTGCCAGGCGCGCCATCCCTCTGGTATCAGCAAATGGGACTAGAGAAATCTGATTGAGATAACAGCACTGCTTGGTGACGAGTGGTTAATGGGAGTTACTGTATAGGGCAGGATAGCCATTTAACCACTTCAACGACATATTGAATGCGCAGGCTAATCTCGCAACAGGTATTGGTCAATGCCAAAGCTATTATGAGTATTTTATGCAGGCATTTGCTGAAAAGAACTGATGCCTTTCCCAAAAGAAGGATAAGAAGGGCGATTAGAGAATTCGATTCGATGAAACTAATTTTGAGCTAGTGTAGCTCTCAAAATTTTTTCCCACAGAAGCTGCCTCAGTACACGAAAAAGATGATAATCCGAGGAAGTAGTATCAAAGAGATGCAGTCAATGTGGTGTTTGGTTTAGCCCAGTTTCCCTAAAGTGCTTTGCGTCCCGTTAGCAATGATTAGTTGAGCGTTTTCTAAGAGAAGGGCAACATTGTGTAATTGTGGATGTTTCCTTCACACTATTTTGGCCAACTTATTAAACTTTTTCCTGTAGACATCGATTTTTTTGTCTGCTTGATATTAGGCAGTTCTAAAAGCAGCATGTCCCGAAAATCTCAGGAAGCCCTGAGCATTACTATTCGATCACGGAACTCCGACTTCAATGAACGGGTGGTTTTCACACGACGTAGATAATATATGTGGCAGTTGTTGGTCTTGTGATAGGCCTTGAAATCATTTCCAGTAATGAACGATTTGAGCAGACCTGATTGTACGGTCACAGCAGAAATCTTTAGCAGATCTTTACGCGAACAGCGCAGTCGTGGCCGTTCAATGCGTAAGGTGTGCATTAAGACTTATTCATACGCACATTTTTTAACATGGGGAACAATTTTGCTACGAATTTAAAACTCTGCTTCAAATTTTTGTACTCTAGCTTACACGAAAATGATAGCTGTTGAGAATTGGACGAAGTTACTGGATCATATGAATCATATAAAAAAGTTTCAGCTGCAACACGTTGAACGTGAGGTTTCACACTTATTTAATCTAACAAAATATTTCTTCTGTTAGATGAAGTCAATAATTTTGTAGAGTGAGGGGCTTTCAAAGATGAAGTGTTGAGGACTGACGCAGGACCGGAACCGCAGAACTGTTTGTAGGATAGAAGCATAAAAAACAGCATAAATATCGTTGATTATGGAATTCGGAAATGTGAGAAAAATTGCTGAGTGTACTTCTTAGTCAAACAACAAATTATCTAAATGTACACTTCCATTTTATCGAAGTTTAAATTCTTATGAGGACAGCTAAACGATTTGAGGCTCCGAAGACCTATGAAATTATACATGTAATCTTTTTTAGAATATTGGTATATTATTTTTTATTTTAAGTAAATATAAATCGCACCAGACTTATGATCGTCCTTGCACTTTAGAAAAATGTAAAGTTTAAATGTACAACAATGTTATGCATTTATGTTCTAAGAAATTGAAGGCTACATGATACTGTTGAATATTATTGAATGCAATTATGCTGAATTGACCGCAAAACTGGGGGTCGAAAATTATCACACTAAGTGGTCCCGTACTAAGGGCCTCGTTTGTGTAATGGATCAACACTGCAGACCGTGACAGATGTGTAAGTGCAGATTCGAGTCCTGCCTGAGGTTCCGAGTTTTGCAGCCAACTCAGCATAGTTACAGATAATGTAGTCTCATTGCAAAATAATAGTACAATTACGAGAATTGTAAATCTAAAGCATAAATCACTAAATGCTTCTGTGTTTACTGGACCAGCTTTCCTCATAGTTTTTTCTAAAAGTGTTAAATATGCCGTTTCAAAAAGATTTTTCAAGCATTATTTTGTGCTACAAATGGTGTTTAGAAGATCTATGATTGATCTCAGCATTCCAATCTGGCTTGCTACTGATTGCACTGTCGATATCCTTGTGATGCTACCACTCAGTGTTCCACTATTTTATAGAGGTGTTTGAATATCCATTAAAGGGTTCGATCTGGCAAGCCGGTACCGTCATTCACACCTAATTAAGCTGGCGACAGCCTGATGCAAACTTCCATAGTAATTATCAAATTTCTATCGACTGTTGTAAATCACAATGATATTATCTTTCTAACCCACGGTTTTGAGATAGCCAGTAAATCTGGATGCTCTGGCGGTACTCGAAACTCTATCTCACAGATTTGCAGTCTGGTGTACTACAATTGAACTTTTGTAGCTAATTCAAAACCGTGAGATATACGTGTTAACCATTATAACCCGTCATAGTTTATAGAAAATAAAGTAATAACTATAAACATTGATTTTAGTTTTCTGTCATCAAATCAGTCATCATCTTTAAATCGCTGCAAATTTTTTCGCTGTTTTTACGGTTCTGCTTTTATTTACCTTGTTCACGGCTCTTATTTTTTCGTCGCTGTCATATCCAAGCACTTATGATAGAGGAAAAAATGAACAGCGATTTCATCAAGCTGAAGAACCGAGCACTGAGATTTGAAATAGTAACCTTTATTCGTTGTATTGGTTATATTTTACGATGAGAACGATCAAGTTTCTGATAATCAACGACATTTTTTCTACTCTTAACCTAATCATCATTATCCTTGATCGGTGAAAAATCACAACTAATTTTGCCTTGTATTTTATTTATTTCCTCTCAACTAGGATAGGTTGTAACGTTTTATATCCCTAATAACGGTGAGTTGATCGCAAAACTGAAACTTTAGAAAATTGACCACGCATCTGCAGATATCCGGTCTTTTGGGCTACCATTTGCACTAACTAGGCCTCGTTCATAAAAAATACTATGCGAGATTATGTACATCGGGTTATCCCGGTGTTATCAGCTTAATTGAATATCATGCCAAGATCGGCTTACTAGATCGAACCGATTAACGCACGAGGGTCTACCAATTAGGAGGATATACTACTATGGAGGTGTAGTGGCGCAGTGATGGAGGTGGCACAGTGACACGCATGCCCGAATCAATTCGCGTTAACCCCACAGGTGTACCAAGTGCGCCATCCTCCGGGTTCGGGAAATTGGCGCCAGAGAAATATGGTTAAGATAACTAGCACTGACATGGTAAAGAGTGATCAATTCAAGTCACTGTATAGACCAGACTCGCGTCCAACCACATCGACGATATAACGTTGAACGTGAATGCGTAGGCGCATCCCGCTATAAGGGATTGATAAACGTCAAATTTATTTCATCTTATCTTACTATTGCTACTGTTGGAATTAATACCAAACATTTTTATTCACTAAAATAAAGACAATAATAAGCATTGGCGTAATCTTGGGAGATGCGCCACCTATTCGTTGTCTATGTTAACGTGGTGTTTGAATGGGAGCGGTCTGTAGAACGACTTGAGAGAACAAGCTTGTTTGAAAGTCAGTGTTGCTTACTTCCAGATTACTCTAATAGCGACTAACCTACCTCAATATGATGGAAGGCTCATTAATCTAAAACAAAACTCGAATCCGGGTGGACAGTATCCAAGCTTGCCTATTACCGCGACCACTCCAACTACTGCGCTACATAGTCATTTTATCACGAAAATCTGCGAAAAAATTCTTAGAGATCTGCGAAATATGAACCTCAAAGATCCGCATATGATCAACTTTTTGAATGTCGGTTCACTACGCAGAAAAATTTTAAAGGTTACTTAACAATGTAAGCCGTGTCGGACTACATTACAGCTGGACATTGAGTAGAAATAAATATAGAGCTTGTAATATGAACTGCTCATAACTTTGATTAGGAAGGGCTGACAATGTTAATACTGTTAAGATTCAGAAGATCGCATAACCGTTCTCATCATATGTCAAGTGTTCAATTGTAATGTCACAAATAAGTTTTTCATTAGTCTACACAAGACGGAATAGAATGTTATTTTACATTATTATTGAATAAAAAATATCAAGGTATGCATATTACGTTTACCAGAAACCAATTGAAAGATAAGTGGCAGAGATCTTCGATTAAGCAGGTGAAACCTTTTAAGTTAAAAGCTGCATTGTTAAATAATACTATTGGCCGGGTAATAAATTATTTCATTCCATTGACTAATCCTTCATTCCTTGTATACGGAGGAAACTGTATTAGAAGCAGGATGAAGTGGACTTGCTCAATTTGACTTGAAATCTATTCATTGTCTATGCTGACAAGACGGAATTAACTCACAAATGTAAGTTAATGAGTTTCAACTTTTACTCAATGCTTGAGTAAAGTTCATGTTTCAAGATCACTGCTGTAGCGCACACTTCGAAAACACAGGATAATATCTAATGAGCAAGATGTTTGTTACCACACAACGTATGGAGTTCATCTAATAGCTTAAATGCTATTAGTATAACATACGACTCAACCATTTCAATGGGGACTAAATTTAAATGATGATGATTAAATGATCACCACCATTTTGATGAAATAAAGTCATGTGCACACATTCCTCTAATCCACGGAGGCGAGTGACTGCTCTTGGTGAATTAGAATGCTCCAGCATGGCTCTTAGAGATCTAGGGAAACAGGATTAGGCCAATGAAGCTCCGCCTTAGTACTCCGCACACTGAGCGCACTTGTTTTCAACGATGGATCGTAAGGCAACCAATCAGCAGCGATCAAATCTCAAGCCAAACGTGACGTGAATGGATCCGGATCTATTAAACATACCAACATACGCCATAAAGACTGTTTTCTTATTTGTAGATACACTACTAGAACGATTCTAACAATCTTTGGCTCTTCTTGATGTTATAGAACGCATTAACAAAACGTAGTGGCCTCATTTCCAGTTAACAGTCTCAATTTTCGCGCGCTTTAAAATAGAAAAAACGAAGTCTATTTGGTCGAAGAAATTCATAAGAACAAATTGAGCATCATGATAAGTGTTATCTAGTACAATAAACTAATGAATAATATTTATTTCAGACACCAACCGACTTAGCTGTGAAAGAACAAGCCTATCACGCTCGCCTCATAGCCAGAGACATACTGATTCTGAAGTAAATGAGATTATTTTAACTTATCTTTTTTAGCAAGATAATTTTTTGGTCGTATTATTGCTAGAATATCTCAGGCCGAAACCGTTTTCTTTTTTAATAACATCTTTTGCTCTATAGCATTCATTTGCATTACCATTTTTTGGCACAACTACCTACTAACGCCTAATGAAAGAATGTTGTTGTGGTCCTAACCTCAAATCGATATTCATTACCGCTCAAACATGTCAGCCAGTTCTGTTTTGAAGCAGTTTGATGAATGTTAAATGGTATACGGAAATGGTTTTCAGCAGAACAGGAAGCAAACATTAACGAAAACACACTACGTTTTTTCAGGGACATAGTATTATAATTATATTGCCATGGGTTGCTACAAAAACTTTGCAATTATTGAAAACTTATTGCTATTAAGAACTGGACTATTTTTGGAATATCTGTTCTCCAGATAGCTGTGCTCGGTTTTTGAAATTAGACATTGTGTAACCTGTTGCTGCTCTACCTAATGAATTTGTTAAGATCTTGAGAATAGGATAAGGTCCTAACGTGGCATTTAGTGAACGGCTGAAGACTACCCACTTGCTATTTTTGGGAATACCTTCAAAACTTCTCTGGGCTCTTTTCAGAAGATTCGTAGGATTCGCTACGCAAATGTTTCCTACCTAGTCCAATAATATGGCGTTTGTGGCACAGTCATTGTAAACCATAGTTATTGTTGAATTGCTGATTGTTGTCCTTAATTGTTGCTAATGGCTAAACTAGTACTGACAAGTGCAAAAGAGAAAAGTTAGACAATTGTTATTTAATAATTACTTGAATGGTTCGACATTCGACACATTCCGTGATCTTGAAATTGTGGATGGCTGTATATACAGCTTCTTGACGTCCGCCTAGAACACGTACGCCCATCTTGCAGGTGATCATCTAAGAAGGAAGTTATTTGCACTTTCTTAGGTAACATTTTCTTCTCATTATATTACCAGTCCATTCATGTTTCTCTTTTGAAGCCTATTCTTCTAGGTCTTAGAGATGAAATAGTATAATACTGCGAAGTCCGTTTTGGTGTTGTGTTTTCTGGTTTAATTTAGGTTCTGTAAGCATCTTGTGAAATTCTTGAAGTGGTTAAAGGTATTAAGGTATCAACTAAAGTCTCGGATGCTTAAGACTAGCGACAGTGAGAAGTGT
>KN716434.1:51698-63734 GCA_000816705.1 Dictyocaulus viviparus | reverse complement strand
ATTAATAATACGTATAATTTCAGTCTATAACGGTTTCCGGATTTTCATTCCTGAATTTGGCAGCTATCTTCCAACTGTCATAAAAATGAGTCTGGACGATAAAAAAGCGATGATGTTATTCCGTGTAAAATTTCGAGACAACATCTATATCCTTTAGACAAGTCCTTCCATGTCTATTTATTTAGAAAATTAGCCCATTTCGTTATTGAATTTCCCATTAAGAGCCTCTACACATTCGAAATTACTTGTAACCATACATCACTGTGCTACTAATAAAAAACGTATAGGTGCTCAGTTAATTTATTCTATTGCATTCCATGCGTTTCACCATAACATTATTCAGGCATACCTTCATGGTTGACGTCAATGGTAAAGTGTTTGACAGTGATTTTTTGAATGATGATTTTCTTGGTATAACTTCTACAAGTCTTTATGCATCAATTATCACGCCCTTGTTCAATGTCGTAGCGCAGAAGGCGGAAATTGTTCAAGTTGATGCTTGACAAATTTTCCTCAATCCCTGTATATGTTAGGTCTGCATTATCAGTTCAGCAAGAGAAAAGATATTCATGATCAACTATGATTAACGACGACACCTTACGACATAAATGACAACACTGTTGCCTCATTTCGTTCAAGGCAGTGACATTTTATTTAATCTTTTTGTCTTGCATCAAAAAATCTGCAAGAAAAAACCCTGATGCGACCGCTTATATGTTGAGGTCGTCACTTTATCTATTCCATACCTATGCAGCTTAAATTGGTCCTAATATCTTTGCAGTCTCGTGATAAACATCACATTTAGGCTGCATATATCTCAAAGGTTACTTTGGGATCGGGTGGGATGAAGGACATTTATTTCACTGCGTTTTCCAATTACAGCTCTTCCATAACAAGCCGCTTTTTGCTTTCATGGGTAGCTTAAAAGTCTACCCCGAAGCTGTTAAAGAGTTTAGTAGTTGGGGAAACTTCCAATCACTTGTCATATGCTTCATATCCGTTCAATCTAAATCGAGAATTAGTATACAATATGTAAGTGCAGAAGCATATACTCGTTGCATGTATGAATGTATTCTTGAACATGCAAGAGATGTGAGGCCATCTAGCAAAGCAGCATCAGATAGCCAACTTACCGAATCTACCTGCGTTTCAGGACAAGTGTATGGTCGTTTCTGACCCACAATGCACCCACAACCTGCCACCTGGTAGCGTTCTAGGTGTCCTGGCAACTATGATAGACATCATCTTTATGATAGATACATCTATGGAGCATTAATTGCTGGGACGTTTTCTTCCTTCAAACAGTGACTTTTCTGTTTATGTGAATCTTATTGATCAAAGGGATAATGAATGAACGGAAGAAGTTTTTAATGAAAGCTTTCTGTTTTAAGTTTGGAGATTTCATATTTACCAAAGAGCAGATAGCAATGTGTGTTTTTTACTTTATTTCATAACCAAAAATTTTAGTTACCCATTAAAAAATTAGATTTCAATTACAGTATGGAACGACATGAAACAACAAAACCTCTCGACGTTAGGGTAATAGAAATGGAGAGTTCGCCACTACTTCCTAGGACCACCATATCTAGGTTTGTCGTCTTATTTCTGAAACCTCCTAAACCTCTGTAATGAATCTGATTTAAATACTAGCAATTAATCAGCATTTAGTGTTAATCACTTTTGTATCACCATAAATTTATTACTATTTCTGAAGCGTTTTACATTAGATCTCTTACACTCATTGAATCCCGACATGCAGTGGATGAGTCAGAAAAGGTTAGTATCAGTAGTTTATTAATGTTTCTAACAGTTAAATTTTCTTCTATACGAAAAGCGCATATAGTAATTGTTATGCAGTACGTCATATATGTACTGATATGCTCTCAATGATGTAATGATGTCACTAGGCGTCAGATGTTCGTGATCGGTTCGAGACATCAAATGATAGTCGTTGTAAAGAGAGAGGACGAACTCAATCATCATCCAATTAACAATGAAAATATACTCTGATTGTTTTTTCTCTGTTTTAACTGTGGAGTGGTGTAGGTGCTATTCTCAAATTACACCATCTAACAAAATTTGAGTTACTTCATTAGAAACCTATTTAGTGTTGAGGCTCGATGAAGTGAGCCATGTAGATGGTGTTACCCTTGGATCGTGTTCCGTTTATATTTTAATGATTGAAGCACATAATTGTTAATAATCGTCATAATAAAAGAACTTCGTCTTCACAGAAATTCTGAAATCTTTAATATTTTTTATATAATAAGCAAATACACATCAAATAAGAAAATATACGATACATTATATAAATATGAAAATAAAAAGAAACGTTATAAACCTCTTAACATAACTCTTTCTTCTCCACTTTTCTCTTTTATGTTTTCTTCAGTTCAGTATCTTGGATTTTATAACTTGCGCCAGCGTGTTTTAACTCTCAAAATCTAGATCGCATTCACAACGAGGATGATGAAAATTCCTAGTTGTTTTCAGTAGGATTTAGTATAATAGTACATCTTCAACTTTTCAATACGCGAAAGTGAGTTATTGAATGACTTAACTTCACTAAATAAGATAATTGTTGGCGTTGATCAATCCCTTGTGGCGGGATGCGCCAACGCATTCAAGTTCAACGTGATATCACGGAGGTGGTTGAATGCGTGCCTGGTCTATACAGTGACTTGAGTTGATCACTCTTCACCATGTTAGTGCCAGTTATCTTACTCAGACTCCTCTGGTACAAGATTTACCGACGCAGGGATGTAGGGCTTGGTAGGCCTGGGGGCGGCCGCGAACTGATTCGGACCGGCGAATCACTGCGGCACCTCCACCACTGAGCCACTGCGCCTCTTTACTAAATAGTGTTAGATATCGAATTGTTCAATTATTTATGCTGTTCGAGGTAACGAAGTACCTTAACACTTTCATATCGATATAGCACGCAGGACACAACAGCACCCTATGGTAACCCAGACGATGTCATTCCATGATGTGTGTAGACGATGTGCTGGTTAACATGTGCATTCTATGGTTTTATGCGTTTTTATATGTATCAGTTAGTCAGAAGCTATTGTTAATATTCGTCTATCATATAAACAACAACAAAAAATGAAAATGGTTCAAGTAAAAGAAGCATCTAAAATACGAAGCTTTAGCGAGCTGAATACAAATGTGTGAGATTCATAACAAAAATTTGGAATTTCAAATTAATTTCGATGATTACCCTCTATATCGGTGATGTTGTTTGATCAGAACAAGAACAAGTTGATGATTGTAATGAAATGTCGTATTACGTACGTGATGTTAAATCGTATGCAGTGCAATATAGAAAATTTAAACTTTTGCAAGGATTTAACGGCTTAATAATGAAACAACAACAACAACAACAACAACAAACAGTAATCAACTGTCACTCGTCACTTTTCATAGCTTTCTGCATGCAAATTTTCTGCTCCCATTGTTTATATACGGATCTGTCATCTGGCAAATGTATTCATTTTTAATGCTTTCATATAGTTCTATGGTTCTATATAGTACAAATGAAAATCCGACTATATGCATATAATGTTGTCCAGCGTTATTTCTCCTTTGAAAGTTCCGTTAATTTTCAAAAATCTAGAGAGCAAATCGACTTTATCTATTGAAAATCAAATTAGAATGTGAAATAAGCCGAGGAAAAAGCCGTTGATTCACAAGAACGTTTTTGCTGCTTCGTTCTCGACATGTTGAAGTCATTTTTCATCCACATCACCAAATCTGTGAGAGGGTAGAGTGAGGTTAAACTGGTTGATTTCTCTTCAATCATCTGCGCGTTACTCATTGAAATTATCGACATTTCGGATCGGTTCATCTACAGTATCAAACTAAACAAGTATACCATTGCATTTGTGAGAACTTTAACACGAAAAGAAATGCTAAGTGCTGTTAAGAATACAACAGTTGCAGAATAATAGGCTTGAGGGCGCGACGAATTTCTTCACTTCAACCATTTTCAACTCATCAAATTGGCTTTGTTTTCATTCGTGTAAAAAACAGAAAAGAAAGATGGTTGTGGCAGAATTTCCAACAGTAAACAAATATAAGGTGCGCAACAAAAACGAATGAACATTTGTCCTCCATATAATAGTGTCAAATATCCTCTTCTGCGGCTCCTTATGCTTTTACAAAATTCAACAAGAACAAAATTTCAACAAAATTCAACAGCGCGAAGATCAGCTATGAATACTTTTCTTGTTTGCTTTATTGATGCACAGAAAGTTTTGTCCCTATCTTTCAGTAGCAGTTAGTGTGGTAGTGAGAAATTTCATCATGTAGATCTTTCTATCATCTATTGCCTTCGTGATACCACTATCCCATGATGTATACTGTCACCGTAAATATTGTCTCCTTGTTGTGTTGTGATAATAGAGTTCCGATTATCCAAATATAAGGTCTAGCTTCGTAACTCCCTAATAGTTTCATCAGGCAAACTGAAGAGTAATAACTGAATAAATTCAGTAATTCTAGTCATATTTCTACGAATCGAATACCAATGAGAGTTACCAAACGCTAAATTTGTTGTCTTGGCCGATTCTACTAAATGCGATTACATGAAATGCTGAGTACATAAGGAATCAAAACAAACTGCATGTTGAATCAACCAGGATAAAACAGATAAAAATGAAAAGGAAAACAATGTGATACGGCATGCGGCTGCAGTAAGCCCCATTCCGCTTTAACAATCGCAGGATGAGTCGGCATTCTGCATCCGACTCTTCTTTTCATACATGGACGTCTACAAGTATGCGAAGACCAAACGAGGTTAGTTTTTTTTCGGTTTATAAATACTACAAATAAGATTTTGCTTATGTTATTATGTCATGTGCTTTACTTTGTTTTCTACGCTACCGTTAGAAAAGCGTTTGGCTTTAAACTGTGAGAAGCACAAATGTAGAAAGGAACAAATAGAAAAAACGCTTTGTGGTATGGTGCACATACGTAGATGCACATACATACATAACCCTTTAGCCATCATGAAAAATAATTTCATCAGACAAAATTGTCTGGCTTAGAAGTCGTTTTACAACTACGGTTGTAATACAATATAAGCTGCGATGACTTTTATGCTTCATGTTTCGAAATTTTACGAACATCAAAGCTTGGACGACTACGATAACATTATAAAACCATAAAGTTGGCTATAGAAGAAAAGTTCTTTAATATTATAAGAATTATTTTCCTGTCTGCTTCTTCATACATCTAAATAGTCATAATTTTTAGGCAGACTCTAAGCCAGAACCAATACGACAGAAACCATCACGTCTAGAACGCGCAAGGGCGGCAATAGGCGTCATGGAGGTGAATATGACATTATGTCATTGTACTATTCAACTATTTCTATTCTAAGCTTTCGATAGTAATCAGTATGAGTTATATATTCATTGGAACGCAAAGAACAGTCGAAATTTGATAGTGAGTATTGTTTAAAATTCTTTCATTGAAGAAACGTCTAGAGGAAAATCGAAAAGTACGGGAGCGAGTTATGAACCTGGAGATGAAGTTAGATCAAATCAATAAAGATATGGACAATTCTTGCATCAAGGTATTCGAGGTTATTGGTGACGATACCGAAGATTTTATACACTATAATTGTTTAGCAGATTAAAAAATCTAATCAAGTTGATATAATTAAGTTGAAACGATCAAGTATTGGGTACTTCAAAGTTTACCTACGTCACATAAAGGCTTTCAACGTTAAAATAAGAGTTTCGGTACATGTTTTTCATTGAGGTATCTTATCTTAGGTAATGCCTAGCATTTCCCATCTAGATGCTGTGTCACTGTAGAGTTCCAGAATCCTTCTAATTAACTTAGTGCGAAATCCAGTGATAGCGGTGCCGCAGTGATACACAGGACCGAATCAGCGCCTCATGATCATGGACAACACCAAGCCTACCAAACTCCTCCGACGTCGATAAATTGAAACCACAGAAACCTGTGGAAGTTAAGCAGCAAAACTCAAGTCATTGTATAGAATAGGATTGCATTCTATCATTTCCTCGATATCACTTGAACACGCATCTCGTGGGCGTTGAAGGGGTCGATTGACGCAAAGCTTATATTATCATATGGCAAAAGATGACAATTGCAATTTATATGAAACAAATTGAATTTTTCCTGTTCAACGAGTTCTCATTTGATGAATTGCTTAGCTTATGCAAGGGCTCGGGGTTCAGTGGTAGTCGGTTTGCTCCAAACTTGAGTAGTTGCACCTCAAACTTGGGTAATTAAACCTTTATTCAAATAATACACAAAATAATACATCACGATTACAACAGCAATAAATCAAGAATTGACACAATAGAATTAATACTAACAATTCTACGAGATTTATAATACAATGATATAACGATAACCAGTTTAATGGGAAAGTTGGAAGAAGATTGGGTTGAGTCATGAGTGAGAGTATGGGGGAGATGTTTACCGTACCTGCTTATATAGGGAGGGGGCGGAGACTTCGGTATGAGGAAATGATGTACTTTTAATTATAGTCCGTCATGATAGTCAGCTAAGTTAATTTCTAGAATCATTTGCGAAACTATGACCTTTTTATGATGATTCACAGAAATATATCGAAATTATGACCTTTATGAATAAGGACATTTGCACTTTCATTTGCCTCCACCCTTTCTAACTTTCGATCCAATGACTCATAAACCACAAATTAATATAATAATTAATATGTTTTTACTCTGCCCGTAATTTGAATGATAAAGTAGAGAATACTCGAATGAGTATTCGAGTATTCTCTACATAGCTTCCTAAGAAATAGCTTTTTTTTAGAAAAAGGAATACAAAGATTATAAGTGATAGGACTTGTGGAGCAGTATACACTAAGATGTACAAGTCAAACTCAGTATTTTTTCTGAAGTGTTCTTTTAGATCTTCAGAGCTTTCATGTTACCGTGAAATGTTACTTTCGTGTTCTATATCATTTTTATTCAGCTCTATTGTCGTGGTTTATATTAATACTTTGTGTTCTACTTCAATAAATTGCGATAAGAAATTTGCAAATGTATATTTTAGATAAAAGACCAGCTTACTAAAGCTGAGCTTGGTCAACAGTTACCCTCACAAACACTAGAGAGAACTTCCGATGTCCTTCAATCATTCGGCACTCATAGCTCTTGCTTACATTCCAGTAACAATTTGGATAGGTAAAGAATCTATGAATACTGTTCGAAAAAGGAAGAAAATCACCGCTTATTCAACAATTGAGGTGCTCATGGTCGGGATCGTATCAATACAAGCGCAGAATCGATGACGCCTCCGTAGAACAGAGGCTTACTGAAATGGAACGTGCTCTAAAGCGACTGGACAATATTGAGGAAGCATTGGACAGGTAATTCAAGAAACGAAGTGGTTTATCAGGACTGATCATAAATTTTTTTAAAGTAAAAGCAACCACTTCATTGTTTTCTCAGTCAATTATAACCAACATGCTATAGGTGGTTTATAACCTCAATTTTATAGAGAAGCAAGGTAAATTTTGTTCATAAAAAACTGAGGTATTTCGGAGTCTAGCTATATGTTGTAAATGCCGGTTAAATTTTGAAAGATATCGTACAAACATTCTGAAACTCTTAATTAAAGGCCTGAATGCAGCTCATGTTGCTCTTGTCAATACCTCTAAGACACATAGAGGTTCTACACATACGAGTCTCTTTAATCGGAGATCCATCTAGCTCGATTTCTCTATACTTCACACCAAATTTTTGTGAGAACTGGGTCTCCGCCCAATTTTTACGGTGTTGTCCTCGGCTTTACTAGTACTGCTTGAAAGATTGACGATGTCATCGTATTATACGATATCATCAGTCGGAATTTGAATCAAACCTATGCCTTTGTTGTCAGAGTTAGATGGCTCATCATTCGCTGCAATGCGGCATTATAAAGATTCAATGATATGGTAACACATTGCAGAATCATTTTTCTATTGGTATCATAAGGAGTCGGTGGACACGATATATTTTCGTGTTACAGTTCTGAAGCAGTAAGAAAGTGTTCTAGGGTAGAACAAGTCCACACTTCAGTAAACGAACGCTGATAGGTTTCATTAATTTCGACTCAGTCAAATGCTTTTTTGTAGTCGATTTAGGTGAGAAAAAGTGGAGTACGGTATTCACAACAGACTTTAACGACTATAAAACGGGTAGGTTGAACAAGAAAATCCTTTTGTAAATCCCGCTTGTTCTATTGGTTGTGCCTTATCCAAGATCTTTTATACTCGCAGAGATTAATCTGTAGAATACACTTAGCAAACATATTGCACGGGAGCTGCAGATAATTCCTTCTAGGTGGATGACCGTCCGCGATGTCCCTTACTGCTCCCCGACTTCCTCTCTCTAAAGATAGGATATTTGTGCATCCCGCAATAATTAGCCATAATGCTATCGGGTTCTGCGGTGCATTTATTCATGCTTTCTTTCTTTACAAGCAACTCGTACTTAAAATGATAGAATCCCAGGCCGTTTTTGTCCAGCGAATATTTTTGGATCTGCGATTGGAATTGTAGAACTGGAACGTTACCATGGAACTTCTACGTTATTAATTCAATATTATGGTGAGAAGTGATTATTTTCCCATATTTTTTTATCAGAGTGAATAACGGGGCATTGTGATCAGACACATACTGACGGCGTTTCTCCATAATTGGCAGTACTCCAGCTGTGCAGACAGTACTCTGCCTGTGTCGGGACAAATTCTCTTGCAAAGATATTCTATAGCTAGTACTTAATACCAGCCTAACTGATTCTGTAGCAACTGAATCGAAACTCAGCAACTTGTGGTTTTCAGTAAGGTGTTTTTTTTTATTTTCCATTCTGTGAAAAGCATCTTATCAAAAATATCTTTGTCATACACGACTACATCCAGTTAGGCAATGACAGAAAATCTTGTCCAGTCTATAGCTGGACTGAATCATCCCTCAGAGAAAACGGTGACCTGGTAAGATACGAAAGCCAAATAATAGAAAATTTTTGTATAGAAGAACGAAACAAGAATGGAACTCTTTCATGTAGAAATCATAATAACAGGCAGTAGATGCGCATATTTTTCGCTCTTTGTTTCTTATAGGCGTGCGTGGCATTGAGGCGAAAGGCGGTAAAATTATCTGGTAATCGCTATCACTTCCATTTAACCTAGTCACAGCTAATCAGAGTATTAGAGTTTACATTTTACTGCAATTGGCATATCGTTTCACAAACCTGATGAAGCTGGAAGCCGTTGGTGACCTTCGTGACGCGGTTTATTTGGATATTTCCACATTGCGATTTGGAAAAGTTGCGCTTCAAGAACAATCATACAAATTGGGTCAATTTTAATGCAAATCCTTAGTTATATTCTACGGAATGGGGCGGTAGCATTTAGGAAAAATTAGGTTGGGTTGCCTCATTTCAATAACTCCGCACCCTCAATGGAAGTGCTTTCAGTTTGTCATTGATCATTGTCATATGTCATTGGTTTGTCATTTTGAATTCCATATGCTCAAAGTCTGCGAAAATCACTATCACAAAGCTTTTATGTGGCCACATTAGTAAATTCTGTCGTCCTACAACGTTATCAAGGATCATGGCAGAGAATTTATGAACTAATACAAATTGGAAAATTGAATTGAATTGAACTACAATTTTGTTTGAAGCTATATGTGACAGAATGCCTGGTCGAACGTACGAATGAAGCTGTCATGTTAGCGAATATTCTTACTGGCCAGTTAATGACACTACGTCATTTTCGTAACATTTTTTCTTGACGGTTCTTTTCTCGATTGAATGCCCGTCATATCTTCAGCTTGATACATTTATCAAAAGATATATCATCGTTGAACAAAACAAAGTGAATTCACAGTGAAATCAATTTTCACGATTTATGGAATCACTAGGGAATAAGAAATACGAAGGCATGTCCGAAAACCTCAAGCAGGAGTAATGAGTCGTGTGTTTGTACTTTGGTGAAGATTACGTAGATGGCCACGTTGAATACAACGATTGCAGTCGTATCTATTCATTACGAGGCTGAATACGCATTTGTTTTACTCATCTGTAAATCTATGCAATTGCTGTGCCATAAAATATGCAGTTTGAAGGATTTAGCAATCAATAAAATAAGATATATGTATAACTGTGAGTTAGTCCGAACCGTGGCAACCTGAGCTTTCCATTCAATGGTAGCCGTTGAATTGGTATCAGAATAATTTGCTAAGGTAGGCAGCACTGACCATCAAATAGTGACAAGATAGCGACATGGTGGTGCCGCTCAGAAAAATAGATTACGCCAATCCTTATCTTAAGTAGATGTATAAGTAATTAAACCTGTTCAATAGAAAACAAAACAAATGTAACGATGATAACAATAGGAACACATCAACATCTAAATCAAGAACATGAGGTTAGGTGATGCGCATAGTGTATGTCTTTGCTCGTTTGAAAATGTGCGTCATACACATACTGGCCTCAGTGATCAGAGTTGTGTACCATTCGTACTAAAACATTTTTGCGAGGTACATCAAGAAAATATGAAGACGCATCAACTTTAGTCGATTTAGTGCATTGTCATTCTAAAAAAAAGATGGTCTGGTATGCTTAATGTAGTACAATCTAGTCAATTCTACTAAATATAAGTATGGCTAAGAGAGCATTATCTAAAGCACTACTATCTTGCTAGTTTTTCGTAATTGCCTTCAGATAAAATCATAAGGCGGTTTCGTTCTTTCTAAGTATTCTAGAAACGCTAAGGAATGTTGTTAGGGGTATCCACCTTAATTGATTCTATTAAAAACTACGACAGAAGAAATCTGGAATTAGAAAAATCACAGCTTTAATTATGAAAATTTCGCAAAATCATTGTGTCTTACGTAATGATCTGTCTCACAATATATTTTGGTCAGTCGTTTTTACAAGTGCGACATTATTAAAAAAAATAAACAGAGGATCATAGTTATTTTTCTAGACGTAAAACTTATGTGAGCTGCATGAGTTTGAGAGAAAGAAAATCACATTTGAGTGGAGGAGAACAACGGATTTGTCATAATTGAATCAAAATGGGATGAGATTATTTTAGGTTGTCGAGACAAATCAGTATACCATCGTCAAATGAAACAAATTTTCAATCGTATATTAATTCGAAAGAAAAACTTTACGGATGCAGTGAAATTACCGAGGTTTTCTCACAGGTACTATTTGTATGGTTTCACTTAGACCACCGTTGATTATCGACAGAGTTATGATGCTCAACGAGTCCCTAGAGCGAAAAGAACTCACTGGGCTACCCTTGCGCGCCATAGGGAAAAATGGAAGTTTTACTAGTGCCCGCTCGACTTAGTCGATGATCAACGGGAATCCAGGTAGTCCAGGTAATGCAGCACGAACGAACCATTGCGCTGTGTATGTAAGAAGGTCAGATTAACGGAAACACAATACATCTTTCACTGCCAAAATTGATGAAAAATAGGCTTTAGTTTTGACGACCATATGCAGAAAAAAGTATGATTCAATAATATATGAGTACTAAAAGTCTCGAAGCCATGTTAAAATTCACGTAAATTTGAATTATGCATATTTTTGCTATTTGACCACCAACGATTAAGTCACTCATAAAAGTGACTAAGAAGTCATGATTGATAACAGACATTACAGACTCAAACTGAATTGGAAAAGGCCATTGAAGCACTTTCACGTATGCTCATCATACCAGCTGTATATTCTTCGAAGGCCAATAGGGAAGGCATCCGAAATCGCGAAGAACTTGAAACACTTAAGAAAGTCATTGAACGTTTTATAGTAAAGCTGAAAAATTCGGTGAGTTTAAGTATTGGTATGGATGCAACACAGTTGCGGAAGTATTGCAGATTAATCTATTTGGAATGCTGTAAAGTGAAAAATATTTACAACTAAGCACACTTTTCCAACTTGTTTAGTCACGAGCTTTTAGATCCTTTACGAATAACATATTTAATGTGATTCTATCTTTATTTTATGCAATATAAGTAGTAGCTAATTC
>KN716434.1:37572-51598 GCA_000816705.1 Dictyocaulus viviparus | reverse complement strand
TAAGAAGTCATGATTGATAACAGATATTACAGACTCAAACTGAATTGGAAAAGGCCATAGAAGCACTTTCACGTATGCTCATCATACCAGCTGTATATTCTTCGAAGGCCAATAGGGAAGGCATCCGAAATCGCGAAGAACTTGAAACACTTAAGAAAGTCATTGAACGTTTTATAGTAAAGCTGAAAAATTCGGTGAGTTTAAGTATTGGTATGGATGCAACACATTGCGGAAGTATTGCAGATTAATCTATTTGGAATGCTGTAAAGTGAAAAATATTTACAACTGAGCACACTTTTCCAACTTGTTTAGTCACGAGCTTCTAGATCCTTTACGAATAACATATTGAATGTGATTCCAACATTATTTTATGCCATTTAAGTAGTAGCCAATTACCATCAAAAAGATCCATGTATTCAGAAAATTTGACGGACGTGTGTTTATTTCGTAATTATTGTTGTAATGAAATTATACCCTTATTAATATACAATAAATAATAATAGTATTAATAAAAAACATCATATAAAAAGATATTGATCAGTTCCTCTGAGGCTAGATATATGTGTAGCTTCAATGTTTCATTCTGTTCCAGAAGAATGCTTATGAAAATGCTTGTGGAGATACAGGCAGATGTATTGTGTGTCATATGGGCACATCAACTTCTATTTCTGGATCTTCCTTCTTCTGAATAGAAAATTACATGGGTAATTCATGTCAAGAATTCATTGAAGGGGAGCACGGAACCCTCTTTATATCCACTCTAATCCTTTACATGTTGCTCCAAGAGTTGTTCCCAGTGAAATTTATGTGCTCGTTTGTTTTTCTGATAATTGTTTCTTTCATTCGAGTACTAAATATCCATAGTAGAACTAATAAAAAAGTCAATACCCAATATGGTGTTTGTGTATAAAACAGCAGTCACCAAAGAAAAAACGCTTATATAGGAAATTTGTGTGTACTATATGGATTTATGGGGGCGCAGTGGCTCAGTGGTGGAGGTGCCACAGTGACACGCCGGCCGATTCAGTTCGTGGCCGCCCCCCAGGCCTACCAAGCCCGCCATCCCTCCGGGGTCGGTGAATTGGTACCAGAGGAGTCTGGGGAAGATAACTGTCACTGACTCGGGGAAGAGTGGTCAACTCAACTCATTGTATAGAGCAGGCACGCATTCAACCACCTTTACGACATCACGTTGAACATGAATGCGGGAGCGCATCCCACCACAAGGGATTGATCAACGCCAACAATTATCTTATCTTATTATCTATATGGATTTATAATTAATGGACTTAGAAAGTTTTTCAGGTTCAGATACGAATCATACAATACTTGAATACAACCATGAGCTGACATTACCCACAAATCTCAACAGTTCTTCACTTGTTTCTCGTGCGACTTTAGTCTTTAGTCATGATTTTCGTAAATGATGACACAAGCATGATTCGTTCCATGATTCTGAAATCGTCATACGCTGTTGCTACAACTTGAAGTTTGCCAAAGCTGCATCCACTTCGGTATTCTACAGTTCATTTTGTCTACCTGACGTCCTCTTTCTATCTTCCCTCCATATTGATCATCTACACTTCGCAGTTTTGAATTGATAACCAACTCAACGCTGTGTTTTTGGTCATATTCAAAGAAACAATGCTCGTGCCTTCTATTAGATATCGACTTCGATAAGGTCAGCTCAGCTTCTTCCTTGGTTACGTAGCAAAGCTGTAGCTATCAACCGTTAATGAAAGGAACAAAGGCGTGAGTCTGTAAACCCTCAAATTGAAAACCATCTAAAACTTCATTCGGGTCCCTGTGCTGCATGAAATAAATAACAATAATTAATAATGTCAATTATTACAAATCAATAATGTTAATAATCAATAATTAATTATAATAATTAATGATAATAATTAAATTAATAATTAATAAAAAAATTTAATTAGCAATGTCTTCTTAAAGCCGGTCAACAGTCTTCCGCTCCATACTTCCTCCAATTCGTCTAACATCGTCACTACTTTTATTCTTTCCAAAACCAAAATATTGCCATTCGTGAGACGTGATTTGATAAGCGATCCTCACTAAATCTATTGCCTCTTTTATCTGTATTTACATTATCCAATGTGATGTAGCAGACAATAGCCTTCATAAAGTTGCATCGTCTTTCCAAAGTTTCTAACAAATACGAAGAGAAAGCGTAACAATTCTATCCCTCAACTAAGTGTTCTATCCTTTTCTCATTCATAGTATTATGATGCGACATACACGCTATGGGAACGAGTTAAGTAATATGCGCTACTCCTCATTCACTTCGCCACGTAGGTATGTATCCTCATGTTTTAATCATTCATTACACCTCCAGATGGCACATATTTTTAATCAAACCCCATGCCCTTATTCCACATATAACCAACCAATCATTCTGTAGATACCAATTTCGGTGTGCACTTGCGCGAGTTAAGTACAGCAGCACATTGGCATCCGCCGCCTAGTAGTCGGCAGACAGATCATGACCGTATAAAGGGGCGTCGGTCTGTACTTTATTGCACGTATATTCTTAATTACATTGCTACTCGTGGAATTATTGTACTGTAGGTTGTTTGTATAGAAGAATATTCATTATTTGTGTAAACTTGTTTCTATACACGTTGGCTTAATGAAACTTCTAGCGTCGTAAAGGTACTAAAGTACTTCTACCACAAGGTAGACAATCACTGAATCAATCAATCTATGAAAATCAACGATTTTATCCATAAATTCGTCATTAATTTATAAAACTTGGTTGTACAGTCAGTTAACGTAGCCCATTTGCACTTTGATGGACATCTGCTCATTACATTGTCTAGCATCTAAAATTGGTAATCATCTGACCATTCAGCCTAGAAAAGTCTATGTATATTATGCAATCTATTTAATCAAAGACATCGTAATTTCAAATTTGAAAATATCCGCTGGAAAGTTAGTCTCTGTTTGTTTCATATTGTGTCTTTGATAGAACACTATACAAATCTGAAGTAATTCCTAACAAAAGTACAATAAAGATTGCATGAATAATCATTGCTTTTGTTTCGACGCTGTTTCACATTCTATATCACTTGCTATTGTTTCAATCCATGTAGTAACTTCCCTTGTTAAGTGTTGCAGGAAAGCCAAAGGTCATCTGATTTTTATCTGCACGACGGGGTTATTTTTGTTAATCGCTCGCAGAATGCGCTCTGTAGAGAAGTTAAACTGCAATTCTAATCATAGGGTCGCTCGCTCTACGTTAACAAATTTGAAATAAAATCTGACAGTTCTCTTATGTTTCTACATGTCGTGTGACGTATGATTAAACCGTTTGACTTGTGGGACATACGCCAAAGTGGAGCAGACGACGTCTATAGCCTCAACCAATTACAAACTAATGTCCGAACATGTGATGAAAGAAGATCTCAAAGAGAGAATGAATGAAAGATGAGGCTGGCAGAAGCACACGTAACGTCCGTAGATACTTCACCAATCATGAGACAAATGACTACTCTTGGACAACAAGATGGAACACTTACTTCCCAGATAGGCAATGGAGAAAATCATATACGATTTCTATTGGGACGTTTGAGAGAAAAAAGACGAATGTGTTCTTGGCCGTACTGTTCCAAAAGTCTTCCCTTCCGAAATCCGACATGCTACTTCGTCGATAAAAAGTCATAAAGCTTTTGTAACAGACAGAAAGATATTGGCAAATAACGCTTAATCCAAGTGTTACTTATAAGGTTTTCACAAAATTCTAAATAGGATTGACAAAACAGACGAAAAACAAGTCACATCATCACACAAGTAGCACGATAATATTCACACAATTACGAGAATGTCATATTCATAAGGAACTCAACCTCGGAGAACATGGGATGTGTGGTGTACTATACAACGCCTCATGCATCCAAAGGTTTTTGCTAGTAAACATTCAATGCTTTGTTTGATTTTGGTGGATATGTTATTAGCAATGATCTCATATCCTCCATATCCAAGTGAAACAAAGACAATTTTAAGCTAAGCAATGAGCGCAATAGTAGCTCAAAACTGATGAAACCCTGATGGACATCCAAAATATTGTCAAATCTATGACGTTCTATACACATGAAGAACAGATATCTGTTTCGGGGTTCTCTCAGTGTTGTACTATCCTTACAATAGAAAATAAAATACTACTTTAGATGTGTATATTTTGTTACTAAGTTATTTGTCATAGTGGCTATGTTAATATGAAAGTTGTTATTAGTTCTAATTGTTTTATATATACTCCATAGAAATCGGTATAATTGTTTAAAAAATCAGATTATTACTCGAATTCTCATTATTGTTGATATATTCCTTTATTATATTATTAACCATAACAGAATTAAGCAGCATAAAATTATGGGAATTAGTGGAGCGTAATGCAAAATTCAGAGACCCGTAAACATTTTTGCAATTCTTATCCGCACTAGTTCAACATACAAAATATAAACTCATTGGACATTCTTAGTCATCAAAGTCGATGGAATTCCATTAATAACAAATTCTCGATATTTCTGATGAACGAGTTCAATACCGTTCTTCACATTTTGGTCACGATTCAAATACGATACAGTCATATTGACGATTGCTTCCATCGTACTGGTCGGCTTGAAATGAAATCTCAAGTAATTATAGCGATAAATACCTGAATATAAAAGACTTACAGGGGTACCGCCATGAAGTTTCATTCTCCTTCCAATGAAGGGATTTACTAGAAATGCAAAATCAGTAAACGTTTGATGCTCAGCGTCCCTGTAAAAAAAATAATACATTTAGATTTTCATAAAGGTTTGATGTATATGATAAGCGTTGGCGTTGATTCAACGTTACATCGTAGGGGTAGTTGTATACGAGCCTGGACTATAGAAAGACTTAAGATGACCACCACGTCAGTGCTAGTTACCTTATCCAGAGGAGGTAGGTTTGCTTGGCCTGCGAAGCGGCCGCGAACTAATTTGGGCCTGCATGTCACTGTGGCACCTCGATATATTTTCATAAGGAAAACAAACACTTTAAATATTTCCATAAAAGAAATTAAAGTTACCTCTCAGAGAGCCCTACCTTAAGGTGTAGAATAACTTTTCAGTAATATTTCTACATTTGTTCATCCTCTCAATGTTTTCCATAGTTTGCCAGTTTCCAGCATTGAGAAATAATGTTGGTTGAGAAGCTCTTTCGTAATGACCGGAATCTAATGGAAGTAACCATCCGTCCAAAACTACAGCTGCCTGCGAATGAAATACGGACATAGATACAAGGCTTATAGAATCCTTCATGCCTATTCAGTTACTTAATTAACTTATGGGCCAAATTTATCAAAGCGAGACTAGGTAAGGTTTTCATTAAAACTGAATTTGGAGTATAAATTCAAATATCGATAGATGAAAGTCTCTACTAGAAATGAAGGCTGCTTACTTGTACTAGTGACGCAGATATAAATCATATCTTTATCAGAATAAAGTAGGGCCCTTCAGACATATAAATGCTAATAGTTGTAATACTAATGCAAAGACTCTTACCGAAAAAAAAACTAATTAGAAAAATCACCCTTGTCTTGATGAGTATTAGTTCATATGATGGAAACATTTTCACTTAAGTCATTCTCACTATTGAATAGAAAAAACATCTAATCTACAATAATATGCTTGCTGTTGACACTTTCAGAAAATGCAGAGGCTGTGCTTCAAGTTTCCAATAAAAGAGTTCTCTGCACATGACACATAAATGGTAGCACAAATTAACAAACCAGCAATGGAACCTTCTCGTCTATTTAAAAAATGTTACATCGAAAATTGACTCGACCTTTTCTCTTTTAGTTCCTAATTATTAGAAGAAATCTCAAAATACTCTATGGAATAATATTACGCTAGATCGCTCATTAAAAAAATTAAGTTTTAAGAGTCATTATAAAGAAAAGCGCAGTTCCAGATGGATTCAAAACCAGCATCCGTTTCCCTGTAATCAAAGCTACATGAAGTTTTCATAGCACACACAACCACAAAAAAACAAACAATTTGCTAAGCGTGCTATATAAACTCCTTCATAAACGCATGGCTCGTGTCCACGCGGCAATAGCACTAAAGAATAACAATAAAGAGAAAATTCATTATTAAATGGAAGTAGAATTATAGAATTAGAATTACGGCAATAAATAGAATTATAGCTAAAATTATGGTAACACTGCGTGTTGTGTCTCAAATCCAAAAAGATATACATCAATAACAACAAATGGTCTGACTGTGTAATGAAAATACATAGGCAATGATCTCAATTAACAATTAAATGCAGAATGACGAATATTATGGAACGAATGTTTCATAACTGATTTTGGAAAACACTCTTGAATAATTATTTGAGTACTTAATAAAGGAAATGCAAGAGCTAAGGCAGCGAGATAACACAACTTGAAACTTTTGCAAAACTACCTGAAAATCTGTTGAAAATGCTGTAGCCGCTATTGAAGTTGCACCGCCAAAAGAGTGTCCAGCAATAAAAGCTCGTGAAAGATCAAGTCTTCCCTTAAAATAACCAGCTGTCAAAACACGATTATATGAATAAAATCAAGGAATATAAACAAACTCTGAATAGTGACCAGTCAAAATCATTTCCGATGGCAATTTTATCATTTTGTAGTTGGCCAAGATTGATTTCTTCCAATACGTGAAGAGCTTTCACGCACTCAGAAACGCGTTTGTTTAACTGAAACAAAGCTCACATTTCAAGGAAAATTCTGAAATAAAAACCAAGACAAAGATCTTCACTGAACAACTAGCTTTTCGAGAAAATAAAATATATAATATAATATAATAAAAATAAAATGTAACAATAATATAATAATAAAAATAATAAATTATAATATATAAAAGCACTTGCTGATTCCTAGTTTTGAACATTCGTTTGTCATTATGGTCGATAAGATGTATCGGAAAACAACGCTCTTTAAAGCAGCCAGATACGCTGTCGGGAATGAGTTTATATGTCCAGCAAGCAGAATAATCACTAAACAAACAATATGTCAAAATAATATTAGAAGAAAATAATGGCACAAAAGATGTTGCGCACCTGTGCTCTACTGCAGCCACAACAAATCCGTATGAAGCAAGCGAGGAACAATATGTTGAATAGAAATGACGACAACCTGACAAACCATGAGAGAATATAACGAGAGGAAATGACTCTTTAATGCGCTGATGTGAAGATAGCACATGTCGATGATCAGCAAGTTTACGATTCCAAACACACGCCATTCTCAAAAGATATATGGGTAGCTATGTATTGAACAAACCGTTCCAAATCATTGATTGCACAATGAATGATAAGTGGTCGCAAAATATTTGAAGAATTAATAACCTTATTTCACCAACAATCCAATTCAAAAAGAAATGAAGTCGACCGGGAGTCTGCTTCATATAAGAAGCGAGGCCATCCACGTATTCTGCACGATCTATCCAAAGTGGATGATCGGACACTGCTTCAGTATCAGCTTCTCCCTACGAATTTATTAACGTAAGTGTAAAGATTCTCTGAAACTAAAACAACAGCGAACATTTTGATAAAAAAAAATTAGTGCTAGACAACTTAGTTGTTAGAAAGCCTTACACCTTTATCAACCGGATAGTACAGTCGCATGAAAACCCCGGTGTCGCCGTCATTTGAATCGGTTATCATTAAATCAGTACATCCCGCTTTGTAGTTTCCAGAGCCACAAAGAGGTAAAATAGAATACCGATTAATATAAGACCATAACGCACCCATTCGATCATAGGTACGAAAAAAACCAAATAGCAAAATTAGCACTTATTATTAGAGTAATAGCAACATATGCCTTTTACTGAAGCTCATTAAAACGAAGGAGCACAAGTGCAAAATAAATGAAACGTGAATCCAACACAGTGAAAAAAGAAATTCACGACTAGCTGGTATGAACCGAACCGAAATCTTTAGTCAAAAAAACACTAAAAAATGTTACGGTGTCAAATATTTTTCTTTTGCAATGAGTTCTTGTAATACTAATAATGAAAATCAAACATTGAAAACAAAAGTGCTACTTATTCCAAGCCAATAAAATAAATTTCAAGAAACAATTTCATCCAAACAAAATAGTTGATAATTGCGTCATTACATGAGCCCATGTTAATGTTAAACACTAACTGAATTTAATCAAAGCATCACAAAGCTTAAATTACCGACGAAAAGCACTTAGGATTGCTCAGTATTCTAAGTGAGATTCTCAGTATTACTATTATCTGACAAGTATCCTTATGTATAAAACATAGATAATGTAGATCACTTGGATTCTCGTTGGTCATGGACAGAGCAGAGCAAACGCTGATGAAAAAACTCCCAGTTCTCTCTATTGTGTACAATTGTAGTTCAATGTATCCCTTCTCTTCTGAGAAATCGCTGGGCACCATAATCTTTTTCTAGAAACTTTTTAGATAGGTATGCTCGTATAGATGATGGTATTTCTGTAGCGCATTTGTGGGCGGTATCGAATGGCTTACGGTTCGTCTCCAACACTCGTCACCCATACGCATAAAACGTAATCTAAAAAAAACCGACACACCTAATTCATAACTTGGTGTGTACAAGAGCATTTATTCAATCACTCCTGTATGCCGGAACATTCACTTACTTGTGTAATTCAAGAAACGATTAGCATCATCCTTTCAACAGTGTATTGAATTGTGCCCGGTGATATTTTACCATGGTTTCGTACCGCACAAGCTTCCAAAACACACGTTAAGACAAAAAGAACCGTGGGTTCGAAAAGAGGACTCGAAGATTTATATTCATCCGCTCGTTTCCTTCAACTACGCTCTAGCGCTTTGCCGCTCATAATGTTAATTTCGTAATCATACGAAAAGATACACAGCTTGAGTATCCCTATATTTCGAGATGCTCTTTCCGCTGCGCATATATGGACATCATATCCTTTTTTGATAAACATCGTTTTCTTGAAGCTTAACTCGAGGTAAATTTCCCACAAGAATAAAATTCAGCTAATATCTATTCCAATTGATGTTTAGTTTAATGAATACATTTTCTTCGAAGGTCAAAATATCAATACTGGTATCAAACTTTGTGTAAACTCGAAAATGAGTCATCAAAAAAAAACAAAAGATCTGTAGATTTGAAATAGGAAATAGACGTCGACTTAATTATCGGTGATGATATAGAAGAATTGTCCAGGATGAAAAGTTAGCTTTCTGATCATCTACGTTGCACCTGCTGATACGTCTCCCTCTTTGAATTACATCACAAAAAGGGATGGATACTAAGTGAAGCGTACAACAGAAGTAATAGAAAAAAAAATATATATATATATATATAACTTGTAATACGAAACTCATTAGTAAATAGATCGCAGTTGAAGAAAATAGACAAAAGCACAGGATAGACGCAAAAATGCGTAGCTAGCGCATGATATCCTGGTCCCATCGATGGCGCAGGATCCATCTCAAGGGTGTTGCAAGGGTTGTGTTACTTGATAACGATAATGCAGCAAATTTTCGTACCGCTACGTATTACATTTTGTTGATCAAGAATTCGCTCAAAGTTTCAGATCAACTGTGTCGAAAATCAGTGAAACTATTGATCATCATTAGTTCCAGAATATTGTAACTTGCGAAGTAAATATAGACAAGGAAATTTGGAAAAATAGCGCATGCGTAATTGTGATGCACATTGAGTTATTGATTTCGTCATTCACAAAAACATCGTTAGAGTAGTTCTTTATTTTATAATTATATTGTAATACCTCCAATGATGCTGAGTTGGCCGCAAAACTGCGAACTTCAAGCGGGACTTGAACCTGCACCTACAGATATCAGGTCTGCCTTATCGATTACACTACCGAGGCCATCGATCTACGAACTCGCCCCAAAAAGGGTACTATCTGGCAGGCCGATGTCGGCATTGCGGTTAAACTCATGATTACGGGATATGCCGAAATTTAAATATAGACCTATGTGGTACAAGGCATAAGCACGGCATCCTGGATATCTGTAATTCTGGGTTCGAGTCCCATCTTAAGTTCGCAGTTCTGCAGCTAACTCAGCATAATTGGAGATATATCATAGTAATTTAGAATCGAAAGGTAAGGATGAGCTAATTCAGAAAATTAGGAATAATAATTTTCACACACCTACCAATCAATGATATAAGCTTTGTTGCTGATCAATCTCTGGGCAGTAGATGGGTGTATAATTTTTCATGAAGGAAATTTCTATTTTCTAACGGCAAGCGCTCCGGTGTTTAAATAACACATGTCGTTTTTTTTTGCAGTTTCTTCCGTTATATGTGTGGTAATAATGCGTAAACCAACATACTGGGGTAGCCACTTAGTTCGCTGGTTTCCTAAAGTCAGTCAGCCTCTATGAAGTCTTTTAAATTTTTACTATAGGCATTTACCGGCTTACTTGAAACAGAGGGGATAATAAATCTTTGCGAATTAAAGGTGGTGACATGTTGTATGATCACTCTTAGCTAGGTTTCGTGAGAAAATGCAGATATCCCATCAAGATTCAGACCTTTCAACTTCGAAGGAGCTTATTAACTATTCGAGAGGAATGAGATTACTAGATAGGTCTATACAAAGCGCTACTCGAAAGATGATGAGAATCGTTTCCTGTACCTCACATGTCAAAGAACAGAAATTATCTACTTAACTATACACGCCAATTTATTAGAGATTCGATTGGCTGTAAGCGTTATTAAATATGATTTGTGAGCCGAAAACGGGAACAATTGATTTCAGTTGACATCAAACGTTCACATAAATCTTCTATAGTGATTTGTCCAATGTTTCTCGCGCGATAGTCGTCCATGGTGTTTTCCGTGTGCAAGGACGCACTGGTGAGACAAAGTTTTGCTGGTGTAGCTTCAGCTTCCTGTACTCTTTAAACAGCCCTTCTCAAACGTTCTTATGGTCTCTACCACAGGCAGTTACCGACCTTCACGGATCGGAGTGATGTGTCTCATTGTGACATTATTTGCTGGGGACCGCATTACGCGTGAAGAGGGGCCATTTAGAAACCAGGTAAGATTTGTATGATTTTCAACCAACAATGATAAGTTACCTGCATATTTGGATGGCTTGTGTCTATGCGGGTAAAGGACTCCGCTAAGTTCTCCACAGTGCTTAGTCAATTACTAGATCCCCGTAATCCTAAATTAATCTTGTAACCTTGAGCGAGTCTCTAACACGCATCTCCCAAGCTTCCAGTCTGATGTTCTCTCCATTGTTCCATCCACCGAAGTTCTTGGTTTATGATAACTCAATGTTTCACTTATTTGAAGAGGATATTTAATCAGTACTCTTTCGCTATAGAAAGATCATTAATTCGATGATGATACCCATTCATGACAGTCTTTGAAGATAACGGCGATACTCAGAATTTTCCTAGATCTATAACAATTAAATAATGTATGGAATGCCATTATTTGTGACAAAAGAAAAAGAGGGTTTATTGTCATTCGGCTCGGCTTTGAACATGAAAGTTTTTGATCTGGAAAATGCTAACAGACGTTTTATCCTCACTTGATAACGACGTCAAGCTGACTGTTTGGACACGAACAACTGAACTGCTAGAAATATAAGCAGTTTGACTCCATTAGTATTTTGCTATTGGTCAATTTGTCATCGAGTCGAAAATAATAAAATAGGTTGTTGCTGTTACGTCTAGGTCTCTGTAAGTATACATAGAGTGGATACCTTTACCAATAGTGCTCAACTGATCACACGCTTAAAATAGCTACCTATTGCTCTAGAAAATTCACAAATAGAAGAACATATCTCAATAATTTATAGAATGTTTTATCTGTGGACTATAATATTCGAGAATAACCATGATAGCCAATTCGCTGTATAATCAATGTAGAGGTGAGGCAGTTGCCTAGTAGGTTTAAGCACCCTCACAAGCTACCACTTAGACAATGACTAGATCTGGTCACTACTACAATCACTTACCTCCAGACGACGTTTCTGCATACATAACCTTTACAGTCCATGCTTCAACCATTATAATATAACGATTACTATTACGAAATTATAAAGATGCAATTCCATTTGCTTGATTTGGATACTCTCCAAGTGTTGATATATTGCTACTACTCAGCCTGCACTGTCGTCTTTGATCTAATATTGTTTTATATAAGAACTACATAAGTTTAAGCTAAACCGTTTAGGATACGCAATACGATTAATGAAACTGAGCCAACGTCATCAACGATGCGAATCCATACTTGAAATAATGACAAGACGTTATAACATGACACAATCATGTTTTAAACCACGTTTTTCTTGCTTGTATCGGCTCGCACGTGAAAGTAACTAAGAAAAGTACAACCATGATAAAACATCAGCCTATTTTCTTGGTAGGATCAATGAAAAACTATTGTATCGAACGCAAGAGCGTTACGTCACATTGCGAGCAAATGCTTTGGAAAATTGAAGGATTTTGACTATAGCGTGAAAAAACATAACCAAGTCTAAAAACATGCGAAATGCGCCAAATGCAAACTTCCTAAACGTCAAACACCATACAGAAATGCGAAAAAAGCTGATAAATAAAGCATTTATGGAATAGAAGTCCTCCGCGAACGACAGAAACTTTGAAATTCGTATTTCTCACTCGACACTTCTTCAATTTATTGAGATTTGCACTGCTTGCATTGAATCTTTATGCAGCAGCCATTAAATAATAACGCTTCCACAAATGTATAATCGAATAAACGATTGACATAAGAAATCTTCCAAACATAAAGTAGATCAAGCTTTTAAAAATGATGCAATTTATTAAATTGAGTAACATTTATTGCAACTTCCAAGGATAATGGAATAAATGATATTTTGGAAGAAATCCATTCGCAGTAACAAATCCATCCATAGGAGGTGCTATGTTATCCATTCGAAGTCGGAGAGAAAAAATTTATGTTTTCATTTGGGAAGAATAAATGCGACCTAAAATCATATAATGCTTGAGATTCCTGCATTAACACGCTACTCTTCAATTGTAATAATTTCACAAAGGCAACTTCATGCTTTTATGTAATACTTCCAACATAATCTATAGTTGAGACCTACTTAATCCGAGTTCATGCACACAATAACAAAAAGAACACCATTGGAAAAATTGTATCATACATCGGCATTCGATGATGTTGAAGAATAGTAGTTAAGTTAGAATCTGTTTAGTAGTCATTTAAATCAAATGCTTTTCAGCTGCATTTAAGCGCTATCAACTGCGCATCATTATAAAGAGTAGAAAAATAGAAATCATATGTGGAAATGAGTACATTCCGCACTTAACGCTTTCTGTTCGAGGCAATAAAAATCACACTGACATGGTGTGTTAAACTATTGCATTTCGCAGAGCTCTCCTTTGTTTCTGGACTAAAATCTCATCTTGAATTTCGTTCGTACCAAGTATTTGATTTTTATTTGGTCGACGTCGTATACAATATACCTAAAAAAAATCTAATTAAAATTTGAAAACATAAAAAATTGTTATATATAAAATCCATACTCGTTGTAAAGCAGTGAAGAACCATTCGCTCTTTCCACTTTCACAGGCTTCCCAAGAGGAATTGAGTAGCCTTCTTCAGATTCAATCGCACATTGCGGATCAGGCTCTGATTTACCAAGACCTAATAAAAGAGTGAAATAAAGTTGCAAAATGGGAGTAGGATGTGGCAAGATTTATTTTTTATGACCTTGAACACTGTTAAAATCTCTGATGGTTCTAAGAGAATGGTCTACCGCATGAAGTTCTTCCTTCACCTTGCCGAGTGCCACGTCACATAATAACAATAGCCCGTCCGTATCATCATTGAGAATCTTAAAAAACACACATAGAAAAAAAAAGTGGAGTTAAAATAATTGCAACCAACCCTGCAGTAATTTGCCGACTTCGACACCATATCAGCAAAATATACACCTTTTCCAAACATGTAGCCACTCTACAATGGAACTGACATAATCTCATTAAGAAATCAT
>KN716434.1:0-23364 GCA_000816705.1 Dictyocaulus viviparus | reverse complement strand
TTAGAAAACAGCTTAAAAACTTTAAAACAATGAAACCTGTACCTCAAACAGTGCATCTTTACACAAGCATTTCTGATGATACCAACTAGTACCTTTACCGAATTTTATTTCTTTCTGTTGAATGACATGCTTACAAACACAACACTTGCTTCTGCAGTGGATAATAGATCGTGATAAAATATCTAATAGTACAATGATTTTGCTAACCTGCTTGTCTTAGCGTATTCAACTTTAAGCATCGAAAACGGTATTTTTACTGTGCACTCTAGCAACTCACTATTCATAACAGCTTTGATTTTCTCTCGAATTCTTTCCTAAATTCAGATTGCTGAGCGCGACTTCACATACAAGACTTTATGTTGAGTAATATAAAAGTCTTACCTGGTCGACCCATTTAAGCATATCCAATCCTCGAATTGACCTTTCATTAATCTCAACTTTCCCGGGCTTAATTTTCTTCCAGAAACATGTGAAATGAAACCTTAAAAGCCACCTTTTAAAAGTTGGAAACAGAAAAGTTTGTTAGGTTACAGATACGCACCAATTGTCTTGCATGCCATCGAAAAATCTGCTAGGCTCACGAACTGACATACGCAAAGCATCCTAAAGGAGTATATACACGTCACTGTTTGTTTAATTCACCCGCATAATATGGTATTAGAATATGCCCACCTGTCCAATAAGGTTTTTACATCCTTTACACGAAGCACGTGACGACTTTGCATATTCCACTCCAAAAGGAAGAGTTTTGTAATCAGAAGGTTCTGACATGCCACTTCCCCAAAACAGTCAAGTTTGAGTAAATTAACATACATATAGTAACTCATAAGAAATGAATAGCTAGTTGAAAATCCGAATAAAGAGTATAAAGTTGGACGCTTAGTTCGAATTAAATAATTACAACAACTAATTAATTAAAAAATCAAATAATTATTATTCTAGAGATGTGATACACATCCATGCATTACAAAAATTCAAGAGTGCGTGTGGTCCTGCAAAGCTGCCGCTATGGTACCAACAGTATGGGTAATTCATAATAAGCGGTGTAATCACATTTTATTAATAAGCATGATAGAAAGAACCACCTACTACCAAACACCTATATGGTATTATCGTTTATAAACGAAATATGGACCTAGCAATAACAAACATTTGTTACAACAAAAAATCACAGTCACAAGTTGAATGCCGTGAAAATCAACAGAAATATTTAAATATAGTTTGAAGCATAAGCTACATACCTTTAAGAAGTTGATATTTACTTTCAGTTAAATATTCTTCAAGGAAAGTACTAAGAAAAAAAGGTAATGGTATCGTTGCAGCATGGAATAAAGAATGCGAATCAAAAATCCAAAACACAGGTGAGAAATCGAAGGTTTCAAAAATCACGGAAAAGTTCGTCCACAAAATCATCAAAAGTAATACACGATCGGACCGTGACAACCGTCCGAACTGCTGCCATCTAATGCCAGTATACATAAGATACATCATAGTAGTGAACAACGAAACACTTATACAGCAACGCATGTTATATCCATAGTCGAAGTATTGCTATAATGAAATAAATACGGCATATGAGCAAAATAAAAGAACAAAAATACTTCTGCAACTTCATACTATTTGAATAAAAGCAATTTTTCAACAGAAATGATATCTGATTAGCCCCGTTTACAACGTGTGATTTATACTGGGGTGGTCTATGAAGAAAAACAACGAATACATTATGGCCACAAAAAATGCCCGGTATGTCCCCCTATAGACCCCTAGATGTAAAACTACACTGTCGAGAGGAATACTCATTAGTAAGTCGATCTTCAATAAAAAAGTGAGATTGGTATTACCGTATGAACGAGGATTGATTGCGTAAACTAACATGTATGTTGCTTTAGTGATGAAATTTCATGTGACTGAATATCCAGAAAGAATGCGACTAAATAATGTAAGTGTAGAGCTACTTTTCCAATAAATTTAAGATTGAAAGACTTAAGAGTGTTTCCTACCTTTAACTCAAGTACAAATGATCAAATATTACTTTCAAACGAATAACGAACGAACAACACAAAAACTTCGCTTAGCCACTGAAGATGCCGTCATGTGAGCCTACAACTATTTACGGTCCACTTTTCTCAATTATTCTCAATGTGCAAACAGGAGATTCCTTGATTTGATAGACAAAATGGATTTTCTTTTCATTTTTAAAATCAATCTCCACGGATGCTCCATCAAAAGGGTGATGCATGGAGTTCCCCGTACCACGCAAGTGAAAGAGGAAATACGAAGTCCTGTTCTACATCAACGATCAAAAATCAGAGACGCAGGCGTCCACGCCAAGCTTTCGAAGATTAGATAGGCCGTACACATAATGCATATGAATTATGATCGGGGGACACGAGCTGTAATTGTGAATTTTACTGAACACCAAACACACTACGTAAAGACCACCAGACCGATGATTTCACAAAGGCCCTAGAAAACGATTATGATGCTCAATGAATTCTTAGAGCGAAAAGAACTTCTTGGACTACACTGGCGCACGATAAAGACAAATGGGAGATTTACTGGTGTCCGCTCAACTCTGTCAATGAATGACCAACGGGAATACAAGTGATCCGGATGATGTGCTCAGATCGTCATGAAGTCTCTTGTAGCAAATTCAGAAAGATCAACAAAACTAAACTGGTTCTGGCAGTCAACTTTAGAAGCTATACTCCTATCAGAACCGTTAAGTCAGTAAATCTAGTAAATTGGCCAGACTACCAATAAACCACTTCTATACACATAAACTATGCTGTTCCACAATTTTGTTATAAAATAACTTCGACCATTCTCTAACACTCTTGACAGCGCAGAATCAAATCTGCGATACCTTTTTTTTTCGTTAAAAATCAGATCTCTTTATTGATAATTCTCTTAAATCCGTTTTAAATTCTCCATATTTAAATTTTCTACCTTCCTATGGTATGTTTTAACGACTTGAAAACATGGTAATATGACGTCGCCAGATCTGGTGACATGGATAAACCAAACGTTCTAATTAGCTCCCTTAATTATTACTGTGTTATTCCAATAGCTTGAGGCCTAGCTTTATACTGAGAAGTCTTCCTCTGGTTATTGATCCAACAGATGGTTTTTTATGATTTCTTGATTCATTCGCTCGGGTTGTTCACAATACACTGTCGATGTAACAGTGTTGAACTGGACCATGAAGAATCAACAGTTACAACACAACACAAATACAAACTAACTGTGAAGAAGTTTCGACTATCTTCCCGCCCTCTGTCTAGCACCCAGTTTCTAGATATAGCTAATATCGTGTCTCCTATTGTATTGTCTTGATTAATCGTTATTATGATAGCGTGCTATTGAATTTCTACTATTAAACTAATAACATTACACCATTAAATTATTAACCTTTAACTGTTACTATTTTTACTACTTTTACTATTCTTACTAAAGTTTAATTCCCCATGTTTTAGGTTAAACACAGTCAATGACCGTAACATTCGCACTATTTCCACATTGACGCTAAGTCAACATAAAAGATGGAAAGAATACAGAGCACAATTAAGCAGTTAAGAATCATACTATGCACACCGGATACACGATTGTCAAACCTATTTATTTAATCACAATGAAATATCTGCAATCAGTTAGAACTGTTAGAAAAAACTATTGAAATGTGCCTGAGCACAAAAATAAAAACTCGGAGGAAGTTATTACAGCAATAACATTTCTTTGATCCGAACAGACTGAGACAATATACTATTGAGATCTACTAGTTTTTCGTTTTTTTTTTCAAAGTGCCATATGTGAGAAAAGTCGTTTCTGCTTTTGAAGACGATTAAATTAAATATTTCACGTCAGCAGCTACCAATGATCAATACTTAGAGGGAATAAAGCAAAAACTTGGGCGAAATATCAAGGAATTTCTATCAAAGAGGTATCTAGTCTGTGAATATCTGCCTAATTTTCACTCACACTTTTAGTTCACTTGGCTCATAAGTTTCAATAGAATCTACGACTTGAATCACTTATCATTGAGATAATGCAACAAAGCTACCATCTTAAAGTGGCTTGCATAGTTGTGGATGAGTCATTCTGAGTAACTACCCTATTTTGAAAGTGTTGTTTGATGTGGTTCAAGCGCAGTTTCACTTACCGCCATAGTATATACATGCCATGTAAACCACACAAATAGTAGTATCCCGTAGAGAGAAGACCTGGAACGCGAATTTGGTGAATCATTCACAATCAGGCAATTTACATTAAAATTCATAGCTTTGAAAGTCAACAAAAGACTCAATGGGCAACATACAGGTTCCATGATCTTAATGTGGATAGGTCCAACGAATAAAGGATGAATCGAAGAGATATATATGATCCAAACAATATAAAAGCAAAAGCGGAGAAATAGTCAAGATATTCCGTAAACCAACAATCCCTCGCGTGGTAAATAGCCGAACACAGCCTGAAACTAGATATCAAATTAACATTAATAAAAATTTATCTATTTCTTATTGCATGATGGGCTTAGCATAAAGGGGACATACTGCATAAACAATTTTAAGGACCAATGCGCTAAAGCATTGCTTCACTTCAACTGACCACGTTAGCATACCAACAAAGGTATAAAGCAACCATACGCGATGATTCTCTAGTTGTTTCATGAGCAATAATTTCTTGTAAAACACTTGAAATGAATATAAATTTAATAAAGAGAACGAGAACGAAGCAGGCTCCTGAAATAATAGTTCCTTAACCAACTCTTGTATGCGAAAGCATCTCAAACCAAGATTCTCAAAAAATGTGACTTTACATTTCTTTATTCATTTTCGAACAACGACAACAAGTTACCATTGTGCATTCAGTATGCCACATAACTGTGTCACAAATTCGGAACCTGAGCAAGGACTCGAGCCCATATCTCGCACATTTGCAGTTTTGTGCGTTATCGAATGCACTACCAGAGTCCTTTGATCATTCAGTATTTTATGAATTTCTTAGAAGTATTATGTTATGAGCACAAGCCCTTTAAAGATAACTTGTTCAACTGCAAACAGCCTAACAAGATACAATACTGGTAAACTCTCAATCAAACCTTTTAACGGGCGAGTGCTAGTAACATACCACCAAAAAAATTAGTGAAGCATTTAGGCGTAATCTCATATCAATGACTTTGGTAGTGCAAATGGTAGCACACTAGAACGCAGCTATGTGAGACACAGATCGAATCCCGCCTGAAAATCCAATTTCCGTAGTTGATCTAGCACACACGACAACAAATGTGTTTTAATTGTAAAACAAATACACCTTGCGGAACATAATTACCTGGATAATAACGTCGACCAGATTAAATGCCGAAAAATCTATTGCTATAAATGGCCATTTTCCATGGAACTGAGGCACTAGTTCTCCTTGTTCTGCAAATTGATCCACGGATTTCCACATACAACCGTAGCGACAGCTGAAAAAAAAGTTTTCGTACGAAACGGATTAGGGAAATGTGTTGCTCATTCATCACACCGAAAGCAATGTCCGCTGCACCATAGGCAACTGTCAAAACGCGCTGGACATGAATAAGTTCTGCGGCACACGTTAGTACAGGAACGATAATTGGAGGACAAATCACCTACAGAACTAAATACGAGGTTTATCAGACAACTAATGATCACCACATAGACCATCCAATCACACTGAAATTACAGAGCAATAATTAACAAAAAAAAAACTCAAAACGCCATGCTACGCGATTAAAAAAATATATTTCGTTAAATAACTGCCATTGTGTATTAAATGGGCATAGTAAGCAAATTTCCACTGTTGATATAGTCGTGATAAAAACATTGTATAAAAGACATCAACAAACAACCAAACAAGGTTTATTTACAAAAAATATACCACACAACTACACAAAAAATTCTAAAAATTTTTTTCAATTTATAAAATCTACATAGACCAGAACAAAACTATACAACATAACCTAGAACAATTCATAAATGGCAGTACCTTCATTTTGAAACAGTGATATACCCGCTTTAGAAGAATTAAGTAAAGAAAACGGAAAGAACTCAGAAACAGAGTTTCAGAAATATTAGCGGTTGTACGGAGGTCACACAATTACAATCTTATGGCTTGTCTGAGCAATTCGAAAATAATCAAAAAGCAATTATTCGAAAAGAGCAAAATACGACTGTTCAGGACATGTAGGCACAAAAGTTATCACGAGTGTTCCCTATGGCTATGCTTTCAAAGTTCATAAAAAACGATAAAGTTCACAAAAGCAAAAGATCAAGAATGAAAAACATTAAGAAACGTGAAATAAAGTTTATACATCGGATAATACACTAGGGTGACTTATCCCAACCGTCGTCATATAAAATATGGGGGGAACGGGGACGAGTAGAAGTGAAAATAAGTTAATCGAAGAATCTCTTAAAAAAAATTTGATTGACGAAACAAGCGTAATAATAAAAAGGTCATAACTTTTCATACACAAATAAAAGTCCTGAGAGCTAACTTTTCACTTTTTACACTACTGTTCTAAGCCCTAGTCAAATCGGAAATTTTTCGATAATAAATATCAACTTACTTTTGAGCAGAAATAGCTAGTAGAGAAAATGCCAAAAGCATCATGTTCACCGTGAGCATCGTCATATGCTTAGGCGAAGTAGAAACAATTTCTTAATAACAATGGAGTTCTTGAAAAAAGTTTGAAAGAAGAAAATAATTCTAAGGAGTCGTATTTATACAAACACACTAGCAATATCCTTTACTGATACTTTGCCTTCTATTGCCAAATGTACAGCATTCGCGCACAAACTGCAGAACATTATAATGTAAGGAAACGATTGATATAGTACACCAGCCTTAAAAAACCCAGACTCGCAAAAAAAAGAGATTGTAATGGATAGTACACTCACCAAAATTGCATGAACGATGGCTATTTTAGGAATTGAAATAAGAGCGTAATAAAATGCTTTCGCTTCTTTGCTCCGTTTCAAGACAAAGATGTAAAGAATCGAACGAAATAACAATACTGCACAGAGCAGGAATATTAGATAAATGAATGGGAATGAATACCTAAACTGGTTTATAATATGAGGATAATATCATGATGACAAGAAATACCTCACAATGGAAAAACTATTTCGTAAGAGCACCGCATCGGCTTAACATGGTTGATAATGGGATTGTAAAATTCAGGATACCTAAATTAAAGGTTTACTTCAAGTGATAAAAAACCAAGAATGCACCACATGCCCTTGAGCATGCAGAAGAATCAAAGCCGTCTAACTAATGGTAATATGCAAATGACTTTTTTTGAGCCAATTTCATTGTATGCAAGGATAGAAAAAAGATGATGAGTAGACAAACTTTATCCTACTCTCGTGTCAAATGAAACATAATGAGAAGCTAAATACAGGTGTCTTATTAAGCTTCTATCATATGACAATATTCGGGGAGCGGGAGCTGAAGGCCACTAAAAAGCTGCTGAGCAACAAAACAAAATCTAAATTTTAACTTCTAACACCGAATTTCATCAATCGCATCTAAATTTTCACATATGACGTATAGTATAATGCCGTTCAAATTTTCGACACAGTGGAAAACAGAATGAAAACAACTTAAATAAAAAGTGTTAAACAAGTGATCACAACACTAGAGATGCTTGAAAGCTTCTGCACTTCGTGCAAATTCTCTTCAAAAATTACCTTTTTTCCTCATTCCTGAATATTGGGGAAACTCTAAAGTACATGGAAAAAATATTTCAACAGTTGACAGCTAAAAAAATCGTTTGTCTACTACTACTTCAATTAACCATGAAAAGAGTGTAATTTAAGAAACTATAAATTTAAATGACATCCTTATGCATGTAGTGTAAAGATATGTAGAATTCCATAAAAAGTTTGCTATTTCGTCATACTTTTTAAGAAGCGATACGATCTTGACAGTACATAATATGATAGAATTCATTAATAAGAAAACTCATGACTCAGGTACCGCTTGTGGATATATAATTTCGCATTCTACAGTTCCAGAACATCAAAAGACTTTTGTAAATTTCAAAAAAAAATAGGTTTTTCGGACGTTACTCACTAAATTGACCATCGATGGTCAATTCTAGATAGTAAGTCCATAGTGCACAACACATGAACACACTGTAACGAAATGGTTCCAAATATTTTAAAAAATGTGTAGAAATGATATTAGTAAGAAACTCCAAAAATACTTCTTTTAATGATCTATAGAGGATCGTTCCAGAAAGGAAACGGAGGTCAACAGTTGTTTTTATAATATTCGAAAAAAAATTGATCGGTTATTAAAGTTTATAATATTGTGTGGACGATGAATCAGCATCACACAGTGGTATAATATTCAAAGCTGACACTTAGACAATAGTATATTTTAAATGGACAAATCTAATAATAATAATATAAGTCGAACGCAATCGACATGAAAGCAACTGGTTAGTTGGAACAGTGGAAAAAAAATCGGCATTATACAAGCAAACGAAAACCAGCTGTCAACGTCCTATATGTAAACATATAAGTTAACTACAGTAAGCTCGACATATTAAATTTATTGACGATGCGATATGTTTGGAATAGAAGTATAGCTGTTTCTTCGTTTATATAACATTCTCATTTGTGCATAATTAGTGAATGTCTAACTGGTCATTATACAAAGAAAATAAGAGAATACAGGAAAAGAAAAAAAGGATGAACAGAAAAAAGAAAAAAATCAAGTACCACTCTTTAATGTTCGACCTGGCACATCCCCAAACTATGAATGAGAACCTTGGAGGAAAAACTAGTACCGCAGCAATAGAGGCAATTAAACATTCTAACCCACAACAAAGATGTTCACATAACTCGTGCACACGAGATCTGAAATAATTCAGTTCTTGCATAGTATCACTTGATTACAAGGTAATGCTGACGAAAAGTTAAAAAAAATTAAAAAAAAAAAGAAAATATACGTGTTTCTGGGAATATGCATATGCACATAGAAACAATGAACCAAGAGTGGAAGCACAGCCATAAAGATCAAAAAAAGCCAATCGTAAGTAGAAATTTCCGTCTGACATGGAATACACACGCGATGGTTTATCGCACCATTTCCCCATCTACACGGCTAAAACCCATGCATAAACATTCGAAACAAGAGAAATTCAATAAATAAAACTATATGGAATAGAGCATCAAAGATAACTTAGTGTAATTGATCAATTTAGAGCACCCAAATAAACGAGATTTGACTGGATTTTCTGATGTATAGACCATCATACAGCACTTACTCCACAGTCTGACCAGCTAGGCTCTGAAGAATCATTAACGTGTACTTTGTATCGCCCGCAAAAACCATGACATAGTGGTGGAAGTAGTGCAGTATCTCCGGGCAAAGGACTAGCAGAAACCATTTACACCTCGTAAATTCTACGGCAAACATCACAGCATCTGCCACCTGCTCAAAAAACGAGATCAGTCATTATCCTAAAAAAGCATTACCAAAACAACTCAACAGCAAGCATTGTAATGAAAATATCTTTGAAAGAATATAACATATTGAATTTAGATGCTTCCAGAATGATACAGACTTTATTTTTGACTTGGATACCATGTATTTCTGGGCAGAACAGAATATTTCTGAATTGTTCACATTTTCATAAATATAATAAACATGTTCCACATAATTACAGAAATTAACAAACTTATGGATACAAAAACATTAAATTTATTAAGCTATTGTTAATGATGTAACAATTACTCAATAATGTCAGCCTTTCAAACAGCGAATATATCTCTTGTTCTCATATCTTACAAAAATAATTTTATAACAGATTTTAAGGCAGTGGCTCCACATTCCAACCAGGAATGCTGCTAAAATCTGAGCAACAAGGTATTTCATCAATGTTATCAGGGACATATTCTTCTTGCGCAGCGCCCTGAACTATAAAAAAATTACCAACTGATGATCCAATGCGCAAAAAGTCGATTTAACAGAAGAACTCTAAGCAAAGAATTAGTTGCATTACCAGGACCATTGGTAAAATACAAATAACGATAATGATATCAACATGAATAACAATAACAATGATAATAGCAACAATAATAAAGACAATGATTATTAGTAGTTATTATGGTAATAACTGCAATAAACAAAACTACAATTTAAATAGGAATAGCAATGATAATAATGATAATAAAAGTGATACTGGATGATTCAAGGTCATGATAGACCTACTGTGAGCGGTATCTGACGTACCGAGGTAGAAAAGCTATTAGTAGCAGTACAGTTCGAGTACACAGCACCCGAGTTCGATTTAGATTTGGCTTCCTTTTCGAGATTTGTGCATAACAGTGTGAAGCTTCGGGTTCCCCAATATAACAATATAACGAAGCAACACACTGAAACAAACAACATATCACTTAGAAATCTGGGACGTTTAGCAGCTAAGCTGTCACAAATGTAGGATGATTTCGTTATTTTCTAGCTGCTTATCACTCCAACTAATAGTCATAAATCTAATAAATAAATATTGGAGTTATGTCAATAAAACAAGCAAAATCTACAATATTAATGAATTGTAATAGGTGGAAAACTGCAAAAGGAAATATTTTAGAAATACTCATTAGAAATACTTCATCTTATACTTTGTGCAGTATCTTTTTCTTTGTTGAATTATAGCGTAAACAAAATAGTGAACACGTGTAAAAATTAAAATCACTGAGGACCTCAACATTCAGCCTGCAAATATTATGCTCAATTTTGAATGCACTGAATAAGAAACAATAACAATGATTAAAAATTCGAATAACTTTCAAGACTGATTAATTGAAATACCACCACGAAGTCTTATAAAATGATAGTGTATCATGTTAGTTCAATTTAAAACTTCTAATTAGATGTGAAAGAAAATACCAAAATTTTTCATATATGCTATGAAGCTGTGACAAAGTAAAGAAACGATATTAACATAAAAACCAATGATTTGAAATAAAGACGAATCAATTGATTTAAATACCTCAGAGCACAGAGCTTAGAGAAAAAAGATTGTATCATCGACAACTCCATTACAAGTATACAAGTAAATGTCGATAATGAGAAGATACAAAAATTTTATGGAAAATAAAGAAGTGCAATATACTACAGTAGGCCCTGAAACAGACACAGATGATTCTATGAAGTAACAATCTGTTAAACCTTTTATATCATGAATCCTATAACATGCACTGACCCCTTCGTAAGATGAAAAAAACTCTGGCGTTGAACAATCTCTGTTGCGGGGTGTGTCTACGGATTCTTGTTTGTGTAATTGTTTGTATGGGAGACTGATCTATACATTGATTACACTTGACTAGTCTTAAGCAAGTAATTGCTATTTATCCAAATTTTTTGGTACAGCTTTGCCTATGAGCGGCAGCGAACCGAACTTACGTGTCACTGGGGCACCTCCATTAATTAGAGTGGTCAGCACAAATCCTCATACAAACAGAAATAAATAAAATAGGTGTTTTTCTTATTATTAAAGGAGATGTAGAAGTGCATAAAAGATATCTAGAACGTGTTAGAAATAACATGATCACAGTATACCACTTAGACGTTGCAAGTAAGACGTTTTACATACATTTGTACAATTATGACAATGTCTTTTTACTTCATTGATTACACCTACAGCTACCGAATTTATTCATTATAGGAAAAATTTCTCCGCAAAAGCCAATTCAAAATTTTCGAAAATCAAGGAACAACTCGCCAACAGTACAACTAGAAAATTTTAATGACGACAAAAGCAGAGCAATGTATAAAACTGTTATATCGCATCTATGCATGGTAAACAGAAGTCTGTAGAAAATCTGAGGACGAGCAAAAAGAATCCTAGTGTTGATCTGCTGATACAGGTTTTTTCGAAATCCTTTCAAGTCATAATAAAATCCCCCATCAGATGGTAGAACAGAAGGAAACGATGACTGTTAATAACACACGAAAATCATCAATATCACTGATTATATCGGCGTCACATGATGTGTTTAAGAGAATCCTTAGTACTAATAGAAAATATAACGTACAGAAACAAAAAATTTTAAAGTATTTTGATTCAGAAATCTGTTAATGACTATAAGATTTTCTTGGAAATCTGAACTGAGCATTAGTAAACAGTTACCGGTAAAAGAACTTAAGAAGATGACTGCGAATGATGTTATAGGCCAGTTGTATAATAGATATCGAATAAGACCAAAACGAGCATCCACAATCAAAATAGCACTTTCAACCTGAAAGCGGTAACGAATTTCAGGAAATAGAAAAAACATCACACTTCAAAATTGTTTTAAGGAAAGATTGGGTTTGAAGTCACATACTGTTGTAACTGCTATGCCAACTGAATTGAAATCATTCATTGCTTAAGCCACAAACTATTGAACCCAGCCTTACTTTGAAACATGAAATACAACTCAATAGCAGCCTGCTCTCAGTAAGCTTTAAAAAAAGACAAAAAACAGGAATTTCATAATTATTTAGCAATGCTTCACATAAACCAACCCCTTTAGATTTCAGCTATACCTACTGTAAGAGATAAAGATAATGGATAAGCAATCGCTTACTTATCCAACCCTAAAAAGAATCAGTAGAAGTATGAAAATGTCGAAAAAGGACAAAATATTCAACTCGTTTTCCCTAGCCAAAATTAAATGAACGCTAATTGATCCCAATGAGATTAAGTGACGTCGATATATAAGCACAACATAATAGAACATTAAAAATGTACCTGTGCGAAACGGTTTTGTAGTTCATAGAGAAGTTTCGTTGATGAATGTGAAATTGACTCAGAGTGATATTGAGTTATAGGAACGTTTAGAGTGTTGTAATCATAAAACAACCCAGCGTAATAGAACGGGAAGAAAATTGTACGCAACAACTAAACAGATCTCAACTTATTGAAATAAAGTTACACGAAGAATGTATACCTTTGCGAAGAAGTCTGGTCTTTTAAGATAAGATGTTTTCGAGTATGTTCTCAACAGTTCACGATCATCATACAGAGCTACGATGTTTTGGAAGAGTTCAGGTTTCTGATCCGATTCAATGTCAGCGAAGCGAAGTCGTACAGACAGTTCGTAGATTACGGATGGTGAGAACAAAGACCCCTATACAGATAATTAGATAAATCATCGACAATAATAGTCATGCAGTTAATAATATGATGTGGTGACTCATTGCTACAATCTCCGGACAATTTTTGCCTAATTAGGAACTCCCAGTTTTATGAGTACCCTAATACACGCTCTGTAATTATCTAGTGATTTCAACAGCAATGCTTACGTGCGATTTCCTTTATTTATAAAGAAAAATTTAGTATGCTTCGTAAAGTACTCATGTAGCTGGTCATCACACTAGTAAAAGTTATGGTTTAATTTCTCAATCAGTACTGTTTCTAGTACGTAGTGGTTAGCATCTCGATAATTGTGTATAATTAAGATTTGGAAATGTCTAGCCAACTCCCATAATTCAGTTCACATTTGTTAAAAAATCCTAAAAGACATTTCTCTGTCGTTCTCACATTGATGTACTTGTATATTTTGCATATTATTTATTGCTATTTTCACTCGTTATATATCACCGTGAAATGCCACTTATAACGTTTTTGAACAACATTTCTTAGGACCGCAAACTGAAACCGCTACTGTTACAAAGAGAATGGCTCGAATATATGTATTCATTAATTACTGATATATTCCATTCTTATTCTTCAATATATTATTGAGTTGATGAAGAAAAATAATCGCGTTCATGCAATGCTAAGAATACTTAATTACCTAATTATTTTCGCACCAACTTATTATATAAGAAATGCAAGTTCCATAAAGCGTTTATCGGCATCCGTAAATGCTAAACTATAGTGATAAACACTGGTAACACAAAAAGTCTATTAAACACTTTCTTGGGAAATTTACCTTGGCTACAATATCGTTTGTACTTTAAGCAATGAAAATCTTTTTGTACTAGTGATACATCATAGGAAATATCCAGATAAAGAAATTGCACGTCATTTCATTGAGTCTGCTTTTGATGCTTTTTCAAATATTCATAATTATCAAGTACTAAGATGTAAAAATATGTAAAACTTATACAACATTCCAACTTTCTCATATTCCACAGTAGCTGAAGGAAAGGAACAAATGCCGTGCAGCTCAATACTACAAGTGTTGAACGATAAATTCAGTTCGATCTCATTTTGAACCGACGATGGAAGTGCTGCGCTCCTATAAAAACTAAAATAACTACTATCAAATCGACTTCTTTCATGTAACAAACCTTCTTTTTACAAAACACATTGCTTAGAACACACTCGCAGGGAAAATCCAGATTCGAAATTGCAAATATTTGAAACGAAAACCGCAAGAAATGAGCAGATCAAAATACTATGATAGCACGAATTGTATTTGGTACTGGCATTCACTGACAAGAAAACATTATGACCCAACGGTGAAATAATAGAATATGTAAACTGAGATCAAATTTTATTTAGGCTCTACTGCAATGTGTGACATCTACATTCATCTTTGGTAAAGTTTTAAAAAATCGATAAGATATAAAAGTGAAAACCAAACCGTATAATTACAGGTGTAACAACTGCGATGAAAACGGCCAGAATAAACTGAACAAAGAGCAACAAAGCAGTATATAATGGGTTGAAACGTCTCCGAAAATGAAATACGTGTTCCACTTGAGAAAGAAGCTTTTGCACCAGTCGGAAAAGCATTCTACATCTAAAATTGCATTCAGTCACCTAAATAAATTGAAAACAGCATATCGCAAAAGTAAAACTTAAACTTAAAAGTAATAAATTGTATATGGTCTGATTTGTCAGTGGTATCTCTTTGTATCACTAAGGCATATTGTGCGCTCACTCACCAGTGCCCTCTTTGCTTGCGATAGCGCGCCAAATCACAAGTCATTTGCACAAACTGCTGAGATTGTTGAAAGGTTCATGCTGTTGTAGAGGTGCTCACGAAAACGGGGACAAAGAATTACTAGATAATTAGCTGCTGAATTCTAACTGTAAGTGCTCTATTAGATTTCGCACCAGGTTATGTTAAGAATGAAAAGGATCAGATTTCGCAATCAACTGATAAGTTTATTTCAGGCAAATGTTTAGATTAGGCCATCGCCTTTTGCGTCTTGTTCCATTCACCCAGAAGATGATTGATCATGTTCACATATCTGATGTTTCAAAGAGCTCTCTCACATATTTGTTTCGTAACGGACAAAATGTTGATGTAGCGTACGTGTTGTTTGTATTTCATGAATATTTTTGTAAAATTTGGTTCCACTAAGACATTCAACAAAATAGAAAAGATGGGATTGTTGAGATGGCGAAGTCAAATTAAAGTGGGTTTACGATTAAACATTTCGTAGGAAGAATTCTTGTGTTCTTTTAGGATAAAGATTATTAACCTCTAGCACTCACAGTGAGTGAGGCATTGTAATAACTGGTCAGTTCTTGTTAAGCTACACGTTTGTTTTGATTATTCATTGAATTAAGGCTTGTTTTTCAACTGAAACATCGCCATATTATCCAGCGCTTCATAATTTGTATTACGTGGTTATGCGTTCACTACATCTTTAACCGATCTATAGAGATATTTGCAGAAATAATAGGAGGATCAGCTCAGATAATCATATAATTCAATGAGTCATAAACCAATTTTTCGTCTAAAGTTTGGATTTTGGACGCTTATTCTAGCAACCAGCAAATATTTATACACACATTTTTTACTAGGTCTCTGAAATTTCATAAAATTTTTAACCGGATCAGCTATAGCAAAAAATTATAGAGTACGTAGGATTTCGTATCCACATAGTAAAAACTCTGGAAGTACCTGCAACAAAGGCCAGCCATTTTTGGAAAGTGGAAAGTACAAGCTCCTGACTATCCCAAATGCTCTGTGTATTGCGAGGTACTCTTCAACTACTTTTGAACAAAATGATGCAAAGTAAATAGTAGAAAGGGTTGTAGCAGTCAACTTGATTCATATGTGTCCTATAAGGATTTAGATATATCTGTGCCATTGATGTAGAAGGATAAGCAATGGCATAGTCCTTATCCTTGTCTAGATACGACCCTAGTTTGTTGTCTTCATGATGTCGTGGCTTAAGTGCAAGTACAGCGACTTGTCTTTTTCCATGTTAGTACTGCATTATTACGTTTAAATATAATTGCCAAACTTCTCGTAGTGCGGAACATGGTTGCATTACTACTAAATCTTTTTCGGCACCTCAACTTCGTTTTCTTCCTTCACTCTTTACCACTCTTGCTTGTTGAGTTTTAATAATCTACATGCAAGGACATATTACTAAGTACTTTTATTTTCTAATTAGTTTGTTTTGAATAGGATCGCCGCAACTCCTATTGTCGGCTACCTCATCATTCAAAACGACTTCTCATTTGCATTAGGACTTTTCACGCTAGCTGGTTTCACTGACATGGTGTTTTTTAAAGTTTATGGTGGTATTAACACTTTATTTGTACTTTCTATTTCTTTGCTTACTAGGATTTTATCATTGTAGAAGAAATTTGTAATAGAAAAGTGCTTTTTAAATTGTTGAATTTCACATAGTTGGACGGTTTCATTGCAAGGAATGTGCCTGGTCAGAAATCCCTCTTTGGGTCAGTGCTGGATCCTATTTCGGACAAATTGTTTGTCAGTGTGATGTTCGTCACAATGACCTATGCAACACTACTCCCATGTAAGTTACCTCAAAAAGGTTACGTCATTGTGGAACATATGTTATTAACGCACTGCAGTAGCATACGTCTCCCAAATTGACATCTTCAGAGAAAACCCTTGATGCCATGCAGAAAAGAAAGGAACATCGCTAAACTATTAAATACTTTATTGATGAAGTATAGTATATTTATTCTATTAATATTTCTATAATTTCTGTTTATATTTCATGCTTCATGCCCGAGCTTTCGGTAATATGGTGTTTAATTTTAAACGGAAGACGTTTTCATTGTGGACTCAAACTAATCAAATTATGATTGATTACCAGACCCGTTATTATTTATATACAATCCGCCATACAATTGTTTCTTGCTGTTTGAATAAAAAATTAATTGGCTGTTATATATATACTCTTGCTTCATCACTGCATTTAGGGCAATTGACTGCAGTTGTTTTATCACGAGATTTATGTTTAATTGTTGGCGGTCTGCATAAAAGATACAAAAGCTTGGAACCGCCATATTCCTTCAAACGGTTTTTTAATCCTGAAGTGTCGTCTATGCAGGTCTTCCCTTCTCGAATGAGCAAGGTGTGTTCAAACGTCGCATTTAGAATTTATCATGTTGTATATGTATTTCTATAATATTGGTTTAGATCAATACAGTTTTGCAATTATGTTTGATTGCGACTTCTCTTTCAATCCCAGTCTTCAGTCTTGGTGAACTTAGCACATCATTATGTTTTGGGTTGTGGTGAGCTTTTTTGAAAAATTTTTTAAATAACAACTACAGAATGAGCTTTTTTCAGTTGGATTACCGCTTTCACAACTGTTTACTCAGGACTTCAATATCTGAGTGGAAAAGCATTGCGGAAAATCTAAATATAAAGGGCTGCTTCACAGAATAGTGATACCAGTGTTTTTCTTTTTTTTGCTCTTGTATGTAAGTTTATAACATTTAAGTCGGTTATTGAAAAATTTTGCTGTATTATAGAAATGAACTTTTATATTATATATGCAAAAGCAGTATTTTTTAGCGATCGCTTTCAAATTCCTTTGTAACTGATTTTCATTTGATTTAGCAGTAAGACACAGTGTTATCTACTTCGTTCACATAAACAAAATTGTTAACTGTGTGTAGTGTTTCAGTTACAATCTTGCATGAACACCACCACTAACAACAATAGTCTCTCCTGTGATATACTGAGCATCGTCGGAAGCCAGGAAGGCAACTGTTCCAGCACAGTCTTCTGGTACACCTACTCGTCCCATTGGAATCTTAAAACAGAAGCTAAGTATGAGGTTATGTTTATGCATGTACTACGGATTAATTAATACTTAAGACAATAGTATAGTATTACTATGGAACCAACCTCCATTGTTTCTGATATCTGTCTCTCATCTTGGTCTTCGTTACTATTCCAGAGCTGTAATTGAATGATATACTAATCTTAGACATTTAGATTTCTCGTTATTCATATTCATGATATTTCTATACATTAGAAAAACATGGAACTACAATTTTCAACTGGTCTCATTTGTGGATAAGCATGTGACGCTAGCCTATTCAGATTACTTGTGTATTTCACATTGTAAATTTGTTCAAACTTCTTAGTATAATGACTATGATTTTCGAAATTTGTTTATTCAATCAACTTTTCTAATTAAACTAAATTCTGTTGAGTCAACACGTGTGTCGAACGAAGTTGGAAACCATCTCATATTTCTAAATAAAAATCGAGCAGCTCAAAGTTTATTGATTCAAGAATTCATAATTCGAATGGATGAGTACCAATTGATACCATTTCACTCATTCTCGTTTTTATGACTCCTGGTGCAATAGCATTAACGCGTATTCCATCCTTGCACAAACCATTAGCCAATGCCTTTGTAAGAGCAAGTAGAGCTGTTTTCGTCACCGCGTAGGCGGCAATTAGCTGAAACACAGATTTTCATTTTAACTCAGTTTTTATTCTTACAATTGCTCCATAAGTTCTTAACTACTTACTATTATAGTGTTTGTGTGCTGTACGATCTTTTTAGCAACATATTTTCGGCACGCTGAAGTTCGAACATTTCTTTTAAAGTGATACCAATCACTTCACAATTACAACCAACATACGGTCGTTTAACTTTTTTTCTACTGTTTGCTAAAATATGCTTTCAGGTAATATAGATGTTCTTTGTGTTGGGGACTACGACTTATCCAATTTAAATAAAACTTCTTTCATCATTTTATTGATGATTTTTCAAAGATATTTCTTAGCTTAGGTCATTTTGTCCAATTTTTTAATACTTTTGACGTGATGAGTTTATAAAAGTTTAGTTTATATATAATATTTTAAGAAATATAACTCAAATCTGCAGAATCTTATTAAACATAAGACATAAGACTTGCGCGGCACATTTGTTAAATGGTGGATATCAGCTAGATATTTTTGTCTTTTCTATGATCATTAATCAAATTATTTGCTTGGAATGAAAAAAATGAAATTATGCGAAGAGTTGAGAGTTACAGTTACATTTTTACCTGTAACTCTGGAAGTATATTCTTAGATTCGATTGTAGTTAGATAACCGCAACGGTAAAGTTCTTCGATAGCAGTTTCGAAAATAAACACCGTCAACAAAAATATTTTTGGCATTCCGCTGTAAAATTTTTCAACATTTCTACATTGATATGGTTGTATGTTAGGCCGTAAATACCACTTAATATATTGGGTCAAATATTGGATCAATCAAAATCATTAGCTTCACTTCGTTATTTTGCATCATATTTTTTATCGCAGAGCGAACATTGCTGGCAACCATTCAAAAAGATTTTCATGAGACTAGTATTCAGGAATTTGGTACAAGAATCAGAACGAACCTATGTGAAGGAACATTAAGACCACTTTGTAATTGGACAAATTCATTTTCAGGCCAAATTAAACAAACAATATGAAGTACAATAATACGAAGTCCCTTTTTGTACCTTTATAAACCTATAAAGAAGTCACGTTTCGTACATTGTTATCAGCCAGAAATATTGAAGTGGGATATTTATACGTCGTTGTCCTCAAGAAAAGCAACCAATTTTTTCTCATCGTATATTGGAAGGACGAATAACGAAGCGATCTTAACTAAATAATTTTTGAGCTCATTCGCAGCATGCAAGTTTTATTGCACCACCTGGATATCTTCTTCCTAATTTTTTAATCATTGTGCACAGAATATTTCAATAAGTTTTTCTTATTGTGTCAATTTTTTTATTATGATCTTTATAACCCTATTCTCTACGTACATTTCTTCACTGTTATATTAAATACAATACAAAGAACGAAGTTTTTTAGACACATCTTCTATCTGCTAAATTTTTTCGTTGCATGAAGACAAATTGTAGGGTTATTTAACTTTGTGTGAAAATGGCGCTAATAAGTTATCAACGCAAATGGTTTGGTTGCCTGTCCCTTGTTTTCACAGCTATGCATTATTAAACTATTTTAGAAGTGAATTGATTCCGAATAATCTTTCAGAGGTATCAGTTTTGACGTTGGTCAAACGAGGAAAGATCCATAGAACGCTTCTCAAGTGGCAGTGTTAGACTACAAATACGAGTCAACATCTTCCTTCGCTTTATTCTTCTTCATATGAAGTGCCACGATTTTGTATTAAAATATTGCATTCCCATCAGTGTTTGATAGCTTTTATAGATGATGACACTATTCGGTCTCCAGCAAATTTTTGACTCTAGCAAGATCTGGAACTAAGAGTAGTATTTATTTTATTTGACAGAAAACCAAACATCAAAGCACATGACAACGATTGTAGAAACGTGCACTTCTAAACATTGAGCAAAGAACAATGAATAACTAATCTATAAATTTCATGAGAAGAAAACTTATATAAGAAGAAACCTTTTGAGTGTCAGCAAATTCCTCGTTGTGCAAGAAAATCAATCAACAATAGTGCATCGGCTATTTATTGCGGTAAACGAAAAGGCTTATTATTTGAACCACGTAAAAAATGCGTAGCCACAAATATTATAATGGTTTGGCTCAAATTTCTCCTCATCTTTGCCATTTAAGGTGAGGCGTTCACATCATGTACCATTATTCGTTAAACTTTGGAAATATTCGGTACACCCACTAACAGTTTGAACGAATAAAAACACAAATGAATTTCAAAAATGACATTTTAGCTTGGAATGTTATTATTGCTGTAGAGAAATGATCTTTTGTTTTTGAAAAGTGATCAATAATTCGTAACCATTTCGTAATATTTCTTTGTACTCTGTGTTTTGAAAAAAACTCACTGGTGGTGATTTATAAGCTGCAATTGAAGAGATAAATATGATGCTTCCTCCTCTAAAATATTATATTTTTTAAGATATCATGGACGAGAAATTTTTGAAAACGAAGCAGGACAAGTATTTTCCGACAAACCCATTTTTCGCCATATACGGATGAACTAGCTTTGAAAGCTGCCAACCTGCTTTTACATTTACTTGGAATAGCTTGTCCCAAACATCTTCACCAACATCTAAAATCCACTTCATTGTCAAAAATGATTCTTCATCATTGATGCTTCGCTATTTCTTATTTCATTGAAATGAATTGACTAAAGTGTACTTCAATTTTAAACAAAACAAATTTCAAGAGCACATGGAACATGTGTAAAGAATGCAGAAGGTGTACATACCAAGAATATGTCCAAAAGCTGGATTGATTCCATGGTTGTTCACTAATATATCGATCCTTCTGAATTTCTTGATCGTCTGCAAATGGTAGATTTCATGTACAAGTTGTAACGATGGATAAACTTACATAGTCCACAAGTGCGTGTTGATTTTCAGTATTAGCTACATGACATACCAAACCTTCTACCTAAATGCAAAATAGTTTGTGAAATTTACATGAGAACTCCACGAACTTTTGATTCATATCTAGAATTTAAATATTTGAGCGCATCATCAACGTTTTCCTGCTTCCGGCTGCATATAACCACATTGGCACCTTCGGAGCAAAGGCGTTCAGCTATGGCGAAACCAATCCTCAAAATCCACAATAAGTTTTTTGGACAACCTATTAAATCTGCTGTCACGACCAGTAATTGCTGCTGTACTTATCAAAATTCTCATCCTTAAGGATAATACTAATTGTTTTTACAACTTATTATGGACAAGAAACTCTAATATATAATACCTGACAAGCCAATTAATTCATTCACGAAAGGTGAGCATAGCCATTACTACAAAGCTTGTTTTTTCCAGTCATTTAGCAAAATAAACGAAATGCAAATAATCAAAATAAAAATTTTGATAAGAAACGAGATCCACCTTACATAAATCACCTAGAATTGTAATCTAACATTTCTCGAAACTAAATGGGATTAACCAGATCAGCTAGTATACAGAATCGTGACGTACCCTCTCGTTGCAGCTGTAACAATAGCAACTTTGCCTTCGAGACGACGACAAATAGCCATATTTTGGAAGGTGTTTCGTACGGAAAATGTGAATTGGAACTGAAATGCGTTTGACGTAAAAATGACAATTGCGGAACTGACTAAGTTAATGTTGATAATTATGCAAAGAAATATAAATGTGTAGTTACTTACAAATGGTTCGTCTGTGCGAACCGCGCTTGACAATAATCAGAACAAGATCTGTTATCAGTCTGCGACATACAACAGGTAGAAATCGATAGTCTTGAATGGTCGGGCCTAAATAGCACATCGATTTTCAAAGCAAGCAGATTTTCTGCTACAATAGACTTATATATGAAGTTGTAAGATTTTCACGGCTTCCCTTAATTAGCATTTATCGGTTTTATTCTATGTAATAGAAAAAAGGATGAAAAATTGAGATGTTAAGGAAGACCAACCGCCCCGTTCCAAATGCATCTCACCATCGCATATTTTCAAAATAGCTATTAGAAAGTGTGAATGATTAGACGACTAAGCAAAGTCAAACTACTGAGTTTCCGAACGAAGTGTGTTCCCATTATCATTAAAAAATTTGTTAATAGGCTAAAATAAGTTTTGGCTTTGATTGTGTGAGTTCAGTCGGGTTCGGAGTTCGGTAGCCGTTAGGTTTGCTACAAAGTTGAGTTATTTCACCTCAAACTTGGGTAATTAAACCTTTATTTAAACAATACACAAAAACATTACATCGCGATTACAACAGCGATAAATCAAGAATTAATACAATAGAATTAATACTAACAATTGTAGGAAATTTGTAATATAATGATATAACAACAAGTGGTTTAATGGCAAAGGTGGAAGAAGATTGGACTGAGTCATGAGTGAGAGTATGGAGGAGACGTCTACCGTAACTGCATAAATAGGGAGTAGGCGGAGACTTTGGTATGAGGAAATAATGCCCTTTTTCCGTTCGTTGACTAAGTTCATTTACAGAATTATATCGAAATTATGACCTTTCATGATCATTTCTAAGAATATATCGAAATTATGACCTTTCATGATCATTTCTAAGAATATATCGAAATTATGACCTTTCATGATCATTTCTAAGAATATATCGAAATTATGACCTTTTATGGATCAGAGGACATTTGCACTTTCACTTGCCTCCATCATTTCTAACTTTTCGATATGATGACTCATCACCTGGATCACCTGGATCACCTGGATC
>KN716433.1:134625-155550 GCA_000816705.1 Dictyocaulus viviparus | reverse complement strand
TTTATCATATTGTTGCTGACAACTATAATGCAGCTATTTTGAAAAAATAGCAGAAAAAACCTTGTAAAAGTTAGAATGACAGTTTCAAACAAAAAAAGAAAACCATTAATGAAAGTATCACCTGTGATATGCTTTTTGTGTAATAACCATTCACATTAAACCCACATTAAAAAAACAAAAGGCATCAAGTCGCATAAGTTGATCAGCAAAGATTATATATTTAACAAGAATATGAGAGCCACTGCTTTACCATGAGTAATATATTGCTGCTATTTTATTTCATCTTTGTTCTAATATCAATAGCAATACATAAGATTCAACAAGTTGGAAGAGAGCATTTGCATAAGAAAACTAACATGATACTAGCATTTTTAAAAAAATATTCGCGATGAAATACTGAGATGACATAACGAAACACCGTCAAAAGTAACTGCTTGGTCCTTTGAAAAAAGAATCAGAATGTATAGAACGTATAGCCTGTAGATTCCCGGCCATAGGATGGTAGAACACATTTCCGTGGCAATTAACGAAAAGCAACAAACAAAAACTTAAGGTTTGATTAGCTGCAACACAATTCAGACATTATACGTATAATCAAGCTACAAAAGGTTACAATGGATAGCAGACAGTGGGCCTCACTGAAGAGAAGAGAGGTGGAAATTTTTAGAAACAATCAAATTCAAAATAGGGCATCCTAAAAGCACATGTGTTTCTTTATCGGCTCTTCTGTATGATGACGAAATAGTCACCAGTTTTCGGCGACATAGAGTTAATCAGAAATTAGATCTGCTCCATATTTATTTGATCTGCGTTTGTGATAATGGACAGCACAATATTTTTCAAATGAAAATTCAATTTCCTCAACTTGTAAGGCAAATACCCCACAACGAAGAAACTTGTTGCAGACCAGGAGGCAAAGAATTGGTTGGATACACCAGTGAGTCGTTTTCATATCATACGTAGCCTGCCAATAATACAACACCAGACTTGCAGTTCAGATGTCCATGATATGCAATGCGGGTGAATGCATCCATAACTAATGACGAAAAGATGTATATCAGATAGAGTAATAGACTAGGGAATGGAACTCACCAATGTGATCGGGTGCAAATAAGAAGATCGCACTACGGTCTATAAAAAAAACAGAAGAGAAAAGCAATTTAGGCCTGCGAGAAATGCAACTAGGTAATTTGCTAATGGGGCACATGGGCAGCAGTGGAAGTGCCACAGTGATACCCATCTTGAACGAAATTTGCACCCGCCCACGGTCCCACCATCTCTACAGGGTCGGCAAATAAGAACCAGGAAAATTTAGGTGTAAAAGATAGCACTGACTTCGTAAAGGGTGTCAACACAAGTCTCGCATTCTGTAGACCACGCTCGCATTCAATCACCCCAACGATATCACATTAAAATAGAATGCTTAGACGCATCTCGCAACAGCGGCAAGGTTTATGTTATCTAATATGATCGTGCTTGGCTATATTGAAGGGCCACAGTTGAAATATGATGGTACCCCCATTACAAAAAACAGCTGCCCGAGAAGAAGTGCAGTAGTGATCTTGTACAGATCATGCAAACATTCACACTTTCCCATGCTACAATTTATATTTTTCGTCTATCTATCACCAATTACTAACATGAAGAGGTTACAAATATTTCATTTTTATCTGTAGTGTTTTGCATTTCGTAGAAAATATATATTCCGAATGTTTATATTGCCAAGACTAGCTTGATATGTGATTTGTCTGTTTTGTTTAAGATAACAAGATTTCAGTAATACATTTCTCCGATCGAAGTGCGAAATTCTAGACATGATTGACGGATCAATCTATGTTAAATTGAGGAACGCAGCGCTGAGAAAACTATATGTATATGTACATATGTACACGTATATAAGCATATATATGTGTCCAAATAGTGAAAATTTTATTGACAATACGGCAGCAAACCCTAGCTGAAAGATAAATACCGCGGCTTATTCTGCTTTGACGGACACCTATTTTGCACCCTAAGCAGATGAATGGAAGCTGAGCACTAAGGATCATGTCCTAAAATGCATGATACCAGGCATTTTCGGCATCTCAGAAAAATATAGCTGGGGACAGCGAATCTCCATGTGATACCGACACCGACTCACCAGGTGAAATCCGTTAACGGAATAATGTTAATGACATATTCACTAAAAATTACTGAAGCAATGAGTGATCACAAAGCAAGAACTCAACAGTAAAACTAATAAAACACCAAATCGGACATCTGTGACAAAGCTGAGGTTCCAACTTTTGCGACTCAGCACTGCAGCAATAAAAACTTTTCATATATTTCACCATACTTTGTAAAATTAAACATCTAACCTTTCCTCATCTCAATGCTTTGTTCGCCTTCCTCGGGTACTAATTTAGCAGCATTACAAAACGACGCCATAGATTTGCTATATCCTTCACAAGCCATCCAAGACGATACTATCCTGAATGAAAAGGTAGTAGTGAAGGAGAAAACAGTAGTATTGAAGGAGAAAACAGTAGTATTGAAGGAAATTTTCTTTACTTAACATAGTAAAGAGATAGTCACCTGTTCATCCAATCGGTCTTTTCTGGAGGAAGCTGTACTGACAGAATTTCGTTACTGACTCTCGCTCTAGCTGCCTTAAAATGACCAAAAAAATTAAATCAATTCAAATACAATTAACAAAAGGCAGACCTTCATTTCTGCCTTTAAATAATTAAAAAAAAATCAATTCAAACACAACAAAAAAAAACAGACCTCCATTTCTGGGCGAATATCGAAACGAAAAGGTTTTTGACCAAAATTAGCGTCCACAACTTCACCAGTTGTTTGCAAGCCAATTGTGGGGTAAAGATCATCAATGTGTTCCAAATCACGTGATGCAATCCCTAAAGTAGCCACTGATGTTACACAAATATTTCTGAACAATAAATATGGAACTACGAATCTTGATGACTACGCCTACCTAAGTGCACTCCATTCTTAGTGAAAAAAATCGTTTTATTCACAAGGTTTACACCACAACCAATTACATCACCAGAAGTAAATTTTGGACCATAAGACACACCGTTACCGGAGAATGAGAAAAAATTCCCGTCATCCCCATGGTAACCGTATGAATAACGATCCCACCCTTAAAAAAATCAAATATATATTTTTAAAAAAGTCTATACCTATAGGACTCACCAGGCAATCTATTGAGATTGACTGATTTTCCACATACACCAACACCCATGCAGCCCTTTAATCCCCGTACAATTGTTATCTGAAAATTAAAAATGTAAATCGATTTCCTAAAAAGATGTGAATTAACACACTTCAAAATAATATACGCCGCATTGTGATGGAATCGGATAGTCTGCACGAGTAGATGCAGCGTCTTTTTGCTGCTGTTTTCCGTTTCCTAAGAAAGCGATGCTTAAATAATGCATCCAACAATACAACGTAAGCTCACCTTTATAGCTCACTCTAAGTGAACAATGAGATATATCCAAAAAATGATATTTGTCGTTTTTATTCCAAGCCCGTGGCAAACGCTAAAACAAATTTGTTGGTCGGGTATATGAATGTTTCAGAAATAAAACACAGAATATAAAGTAAAAGTGTCTATGTCCAAAAGCAACCTTTTTCTGATTCATAGCATGAAGTTTCTAAGATGTCCATACAAGGAATATATGTGCTTAACTTACTTCATCAAAATTGTTTCCATCATCTCAAAAAACTGTTCTAAATGCAGCTATAATAACTTTCCCTTCCACAGTAGTACAGTATTTTTAGCAATAGGACTAAACTCGATACTAGATTGAAATCCAACAGAAATCACAAAGTAATGATAAGAGAATAACACATTTTTCCAGTTGTAAAAATGTAAGAAAATGCGAACGAAGATTGAAAAAAAGCATGAAATGGCTTACTTTAAATTCTGCACGTGGATAAAGACTAATAAGACGTGTCCGAGCAATGTTCTCATCTTCCTTCAAAACAGTACTTTTCATACTTCATAAAATTTTAAAATGAAGTAATGAATAGTCTCATGTCTGAAAGGTACGTGTTTCGCATTGCTGAACAACTAACTTCAAATGTTGTAGCCGGTTTCATACTATCACTACACCATCCGTCATCCGATAAACCACGGCTCGTCGACATCTGAATGAGAGCAATTAATTGCAATAATGGACATATCACACAACGTAACGGAACTCGCCTCCTCACCCATATCGTCGTCATTCGAGTTGCTTGAATCGTCACCGATAGGAAGACTGCGGTTCGTTATCATTAGAAATCTCAAGACAAAATTCATATTTTCCTACAACTCGAACACAAAAAGCAGTCTACGATTAATCATACTAAGTAGAAATCTCGAAAAAACGTTGGGAATCAAAACACTGCAAGCGATTGATTCAGCCTTTTAATATTATAAATTCATATTTACACTGCAACTATGCTACAAATGATTTCAAATTCAATATCTCCAAGGGTCCTCATTTTTTGGGATTGCTCGGATCCTGTCTGCGTACATTTTTGAACGTCCCTGAAATAAGGTATCCATTAGAACAAAGTGATATTGAACAATTTGACCAAAAAACAAAGAAGATCACCTTCATCATTTCAACCTTCGCAATACCGGCGTTTTCCCAACAGCGCGCAAAATAAATCACAGGAATCGAAAGTAACCAATACTTTCTTTTCTCCCAAATTGCAGTACGGAAAAAGTATGAAAATGTGAATGTTCCCATTCAAATTGCACAACTTAGGTGTATATTAATCCCAAAATCTAAAATTGATCATTAGTATAACTTCTGCTAGGAAATTAAACAGAAAAAAGCTGCCGCGGGAAGTATTGATCACAATCCGCTAAATAGCGCAAACATCGATAGAATTTTACTACTATTTGGACAAAGTATAATTGATTCACCGAATACATTTTTTACTTATGTAAAATTTGGTGCACTGCGTGAACACGACTAAGCTATGTGGGGAAATAATATAAAAATATTGTACATAACAGGAGATACTATTCCACAAAGCACAAACCATACAGAGCATGGAGTCGGATTGGCATTTAATGAACTCGCTCTTTTTAAAAGTTCAGCCATGTCATATACCATTCAACTAACCATAAGCTGAGATAACTAACACAATTGAAACATATTTAAATCCCATTATACCTGTATTCATTAGAGATCATGCTAACAACTTATTGTAGTATATGGATTATCACAGTCAGTGCAAATTCACTAAGCCCCCGAAACATATTTATATAACCTTGAAACAAGCAGAAATAAATTTAGAAGCAAAATAAATAGATAACACCGAATGGCACGAATTCGTGTCAACCATCCACCAATATCATGCAAAAGTGGAGTCTAATCAGAGATGACAAAGATGTCTGTTTTTCAGAATATCTACTCTATTTGATATTCAAGAATTAGTAATGTAGTTGTCTAGGAATAAGAAACAGTGCTCAAGAAACTTAGTACCTCGCTGCGTTGTGGGACCGCTGCATCTAAAATCATCTAAAAGCCAATGATATTCAACATGTCATCAGTTTTTGCTATTATAGTTTAGTTATTGTTTGAGTAGTTATCGTGTATGCACCTAGAGGGCAAGATTTGGTTTTCATATATATGCCGTTATCGTCGCTTAGCTTTATCAGGAAATACTTTTAGCTACCTTTATAACTTTCAGTCTCTTTAAATTCGATATAATCGGTATTTCAAACTATTGATTCTAGCGAAGGCATGTTTATAATGATGATGATTTTATACGTTAGGATAATTTGTCTGCGACGCCACCATATTTTCGTCTATTGTTTTAGCTCAGTTTTTGACAATAAGGCAAATATTTTTAAGATTTTATAGTGACTCTAAGAGAGTAGAACTACAGACCCTTGAAATGTAGTTTTCAATCTTAACCGCTTTGTATACTGTAATCACCACAGCTGCTTTAAAGAATGACTTTTGATGGAAGTGTCAGGATTTATAGAAAGGTAATAGGATAGCAGTGTGCAGTGGACTGACTTTGAAAAGGCGAGACATTAAGGTCAGTTAAAGTTCTTATGCAACACCTGAAACCTTACATATTGAAAGTTCATTCTTCTTTTCCATATCCATTCAGTCATATAGATGGCATCCCACTTGTTCTCTGTAGTTCTAAAATTGTCGACTTTGATTCATTTAATGCGGACCATGAATTTTTTCAATGAGTTGATTTTTGCCTTTTTTTGTCGGAGAGGCCGAAAAGTAATTGGAATACCGTCGATGTTTGTTTAGTTTGTGTCGATACCTCGTTAAAAAATTGAAAAATCTTTATTGAGAACTGGCTACCGATAGTTGTCTCGTTGCTAAATTCCTGTTGCGGGACGCGCTTATGCATTCGCATCTAATGTGATATCGTGGGGGTGATCGAATGCTAGCCTCGTATGTGCAGCGATTTGAGTGGAAAAGTTTTTAACAATTTAATTCTTTGTATCTTTCTTAGATTTCTCTGCTACCAATTTACGTGTCTCTGAGAGAAGGTATGCTTCGTTGCCTTAGAAGCGGCCGCGAACCTGATTTGGGCCCGTCTCCACTGGGGCACCTTTGCCGCGCTACGTACCTCCATGAAGTGGTTGGTGTCCAATGATCTTGTGCAAAAAACAGTGGCTTTCTTCCCGAAAAACACCTGTATCAAAATCTCGATCATAACTTGCAATAACGCAAGTTTTGATTGTATTTGGTGGTGATTGTATTTCTTGGAATCATACAACATGAATTGCTTGAACCTCTTAGAACCGTTATAGGATTGCATATTGTGAAAAATAAAATTTAATGAAACAGGAGCTAAAAAAAGCGATCTGTCGTGGTCAGTAACAAAAGAAAATCACGATCACAAAATCAGAAAAATTGAACACGATTACATAATCTTATGCTTCAAAAATAGCACGGTAAAAATATTCAGTTAGCTGGATGGCCCGTTGTCACGGTTTGTACGGGCCCCAGCCATCTTACACTCGTTTCTTTCTCGTGCGTTTGTGTCCACGATGGTGGTTGTTTTGCGTACATTGTGACATTGGTGCGGACCATTTCTTAATCCAGAAATCATTGGCAATTGCGAACACAGCTTTCTGACTTTTGCCTTTTGTTCTTTTTGTTCATCTGTCGTCTTCTTTGTTATTATATGACCATCCTCTATCTGTGTTTCATTTCTGAAGTCTATTTCTTTGGGTCTTGCAAACGAGATATATTTTGAAAATCTGTACTGCGAAGACAGGCTTGGTATTGTGTTTGTTATTCACATTTGAAAAGACAATTTCTAAGCGTCTTGTGAGTAGTTTGTAAAATACCTGGCGTCCTTGAAGAGTCAACCCGAGTTTTGAATGCATAGAAAACTGCTAAGAGAACTGCGGTGTTGAAAAGGTAAGCACGAATTCTGGGGTTTTTAAGTCGAATGCTGACATTTTTTGCATGACCTAACAGGGCCCTTAGGGTTTTTGTTTTTGTATGTGTTTCGACTCTCATATCGTTCACAATGTTCATAGATCGCGCAAAGTATATATATGATTTGGTTTCTTTGATTTTCCAACCTTCAGTCTTAATTTCAGTTCCATTCGACCATGGGTTTCTTATGGACTGGGTTTCCTTGTTTATCCGCAGTTCTATCCTTTTCCACACTTCCTTATATTCGTCCAATATCACTTATGCTTCTTTTGTTCGAAACCATCAATCTTTATTGAATTTACATTTACATTTACATTTACAATTTACATAACACTATTGGTTTTTTCATGAACTCTCTTCTTATCTATTCATTCGCATTTATTCGACTTTAACGAAAAGGGAATCGAGTAGCTGCTGGCAAAAAGTTTTTGAAAATGATGGAAATTATTCCGCTGATACGCATTTGAGATTCGCTCTACATGTTAGAGAATTTAAGCGGAAAAAAGCTTGATTCTTTCTTGCGTCTCAATGTATTTAAGCTAGGTACTTATCATATTTAGGCTAGAAATCGTTTTGACGTGTTCTATCTACGGCATCGCATTATCCTTCCATTTATTTCTCATTATTTCGTACATTATTTCATCCAACAGCTCACATCTATCGTGTATGTTGGCAAGTGAGCGTTCGGCTTTGTTTCAGTTATCATTCTCTTCCTATCTTACGATGAAAAGGCTCCAGACTCTATTTATTTTAACTCGCGCAACTATGAGAAATTTCCAAGATGTGAGTTGTTTTTTAGGAAACAACACTTAAGCGATAAAGTGGATAGGAGAGAATAGTGAAACCGCGGCATAAAACAGTAGTCTACTTCTTTTTTTTGTTTGACATAATATCTTCTTCAAAGATAATGAAGTTTAAGAAACAGAGAAATAGTATACTGAAGGAGTGGGTGATATCAAGTTTCTTTTATTTAAATCAGTGGATTTGAAGAGAAACGGACCAATTATAATTGACAAAGACACAAAAATTGATATTGGAGTAGCCTTGTACCCATGAACTTCAAAAAACAAGTTGAACACAAAAGTATGATATGTTACTTTTTTTCTTATGGTGATAATCACTAATCTGAAATCTGGAAAATGCGCAATTTCGTTTTGTCCCAAATCATTCATACCTGCGATGCTTTTCGATTGTGTCGAGAAGTGCATTACTTACACTACCACGATTTTTGTGACATGATTGCATAAGTTTATCATAGCATTCTGATGGATGCTTAGGATGTTGATCACCTATCATCTCGGGTAGAAAAATAGCTTTGCTATAATTGTTGCTCTTACAAATTTATGCACGGAAAAATTTTATTATCTCGTATTTCTTATACTTCTAATTCGCTGCTAAATCCAAGTCAACCTTAATAATCTTTAGTTTGAAATTTATAACTAGAAGTATATATATGTTTGAGAAGAAGAAACACTTTCAGAAACGGTACGTTTCTACTGCGAAACGCTTGATTACTGGTGGTTTCTCCTTATCAGTAGCTTTACCATTCTTTTCATCGACTCAACCTGTTAAAATAACTGAAGACGACACTTCAAAGCCTAAGAATTTCGATATCATTGTACGAGAGGCTGATGCACTGTACGACAATTACCTCATCGAAAACGCTTACATTATTCTGAAGAAGCGAGTTTTAACTTATGTCGGGATTTTTATAATGTACACAATACCCCGCAACCTTTTCTGTCTTCTTCTTTCCTCTTGATATTTGAATTTAGATGGGAATCTAGTGTCTGCTCAGAATTGTTATGGAGACTAGCGAGGGTGCTGTGTGAGAAAGCAAAGTTGAGGTAAAGGTGGTCTGTTTCAAAATTTTTTAATGATAAAAGAAAGTTAAATGTGTTGGTTTATTTTTAGTGAAGACAAAAAGAAGAAAACGTCATTGATGTATGAAGCTTTTGCTGTTGTTCAGAAGGCAATTGAAAATGAGCCTAAAGATGGCTGTTTTGGCGCTCATAAATGGTAAAGGTTTAACTGCCCTAAAGTTAGCGTAGTGGTCCTTCTTTACTAGGGAAAGACTTAGGAGCCATAATATGTCATTCAGTTCAGTGTTGACATTACGTAATTAAGGTATGCCATCTTGTTGAATTACATAGCAGAGATGGAGGGAAGTAAATCGCGACTTCAAAAATCTCGCGAGGTAGTTTATGAATGATGTGTTTTGTTTTTGTGTTGTAATAGAATTCTTTCGTTTATAGGTTAAAGAGCACTTGGAGCGTGCTCTACAAATATGTCCTGGTGATGCAACAACTTGGCATATTCTTGGTGAATCACTACTTTATACCCATCGTATTGTTTTAGAATCTATACGTTTGCATTAGTATCCTCTAACTGTGATGAGTGTTTTTAACATTTTATTTGTGATTTATTCGTAATATTGTTAATACAATTGATTGGTCGACTATATTATCATATAATAGGTGTTTTGAACGGCGTTCAAATGCAGTCTTTCATTGCTTTTTTATTTCATGTGTTTGGCACTTTTCTTTCGCGGATATGGGATACACTACGAGATTGGTTGCAAAAGCACTGCTTGCCACACCACCTTCATCAACCTATGAAGAAGCACTTCGCTATTTTCTCAAAGCAGAGGAAATTTCAGTTTGTACTTGTTTTTCTAGCTTACCGTTTCTTCTTCATATTGCTTCATAATAAATCCTAATTTCATGCTAATTTATATACCACTTTGTAATCATGAAAATATCATAGATTAGTTACAGGCTGAAAAAGGTATGCATACTTCTTGTCTAATATGGACACAGTCTTGCTATAGCCTTCTTAATAGAATATGTTACAGCCAGGTTTCTATAGTACCAATACCTATTATATTGGGGAGACTTATGAGAAAATCGGAGACAAGGATTCGGCTACAAAATATTTCTATCATGCTTTCAACATGCCTGTCATCACAGCTGATGACCGGACTATACACGAAAAAGTAAGCACGCGCGCTTTAATGTGTAGATGATTTCTGATTCAATATTCAAAAATTAGTTATTTTTAGGCGTATCAGAAGTTACGAAAAGCGGGATTCAAGGATAATGACATGATGTAAAGAACAATAAGACTTTAATATGGGTTTGTGCTCCATATTATATGGACACTCACAATTTATGGAACTGGTGTTGCGTTGTTTTTTCCAGTTGTTGTTTTTATGTTTAGAACTTGCTACTATTACTTTGCATGAATTGCAAACGTTGTCTACAACTTTTATTTTGGCCCGAAGAAACGAGTAAAATCCATGAATTTGTAAGCGGTATAATGCAATAAAATGGGTTTTCATAATACATGTGGAGTTTTCTATAAGGTTTTTATAATATCTGTTGGCTCTTAATGACTAGGACGCGTATATCTTCGTTCTTCTAACACATCTGAACTATCCAGTATTCTGACCGTTTTTAGCTTTTTTCTCTCTTCTAATCCACTTTTCTTTGATGCGTTAGCGTAAAGAATATACTTTTCTTTTTATGTATTACCGTTTTCTACTGATGTTTTGCAAGTCTTTGTGCATTAACATAGGTTCTATGCTCTTCATGTGTAAACTGAAATCAGCATTTTAGTAATGGTTATTTCCCATGTTGGATACACGGATTTGAGGTTATTGTTTTTGTCATGGGTTAATATCAAGATTAATCGGTATGAATGAGATTTTTCTCCCTCTTTATGTTGATAATGAGAAAGCCCTAAGATTTATCCGCGCTGTTTATAAAGCTTGCATGCCTGTGTGATATTTGTGCTTTTGCAGCCGAATGTATTTAATGCGTTTATATACCGTTTTAAACAGGAAAGATGAAGTCGCGGTAAGGTGATGTTTAAACAAAAATCCTCAAGAGATTACTTGTTACTTACGTAGACATGCGTAGTGCGGGCTCCAGCAACTCTCCATTCGTTTCGTTCTCGCGCGATTGTCGCCCATGGTGCTGGTCTTCCGCCTACATGGGGACACTGGCGCGTCCCATCCCGTAATTCTGAAATCGTTTTAAGCTGTGAGTACAGCTTTCCAAGGTTCGCTTCGAACATGTCCGTCCACAGTGCAGGTGGGCCCAGGAGGACGTTTGTACTCTCTTGGGTACCATTCTACAGTACTTTTCGTCCATCTGTTGTCTTGTTTTCTCATTATATGACCGGCCCATCTGTGTTTCGCTTTTGACGCGTATTCCTCTGTATCTTGTAGACGAGACAATTTTCTGATTTCAGTACTGCGGAGTCCGGCTTGATGTTGTGTTCGCCAGTTATATTTAAGGAGACTTCTTTCAACCACTCTGCGAGTAGGTCTTGACGTGGTTGAGGTATCAACCCAAGTTTCCTATGCGTAGCAAAACGCTGGGAGAACAATACGATCGAAAAGGTGAGCACGTATTTTCGGGTCTGTTAATTGATCGGTGACCTCTTTTAGAAGTCCAAATATGGCTATATTCCCATGCGGCTCTCCTTCTGCATAGTTTTTCTTCTTATATCCTTCTCCATGTTAAGATATGGTTTTTTCGATTTCGAAACCATCAATCTCGATTCGATTTACATCACACCATTGGTTTTTCATGAACTGAGTCTTCCTATTTATTCGCTGTCCTATCTTCTTCCCAACTTCGTTCAACATCATCTCTGCTTCTTTTGTGCTCGTTAAAAGTAGGATGATGTCGTCCGAAGATTTTATAGGAATTTTCCATCGATTGTCGCCGGCGAGATCGTGTCGCCTTGTCAAACTCCTTTTTTCATAGGGATGGTAAGGGTTCAATCGAAAAGCTGCATTTTGGTTGTGCGATTTCGATAATAGTCGCCTTGGATTTCTACATAGGGCGGTTCTACTCCTTGATCGACAAGCGTTGAAAGCACAGCTTTCATTTCGACGCTGTCGAATGCTTCTTCGTAGTCGACGAAGGTGAGAGGTGATGCAGGTGGTATTTGCTAGAGGCCTCTATAACCTTTGCTACTGTTTGGATGTTGTCCATGCAGCAGAATCCTTTGCGAAATCCTGCTTGCTCTACAGGTTGAGTCTTAACCAATGTTGTTATGTGCAACAGGATAATATTCGTAAAGAGCTTGTAGATTACACTGAAAAAGCAATTCAAACGGTAGTTCTGAATCTCCTTCCGATTTCCCTTTTTGTGTAGAAAGACCGTGCGCGAGGTTCTCAACTATCTTTCCATTCTAAAGATATCTTGTCATATGGCATGCCAGAAGTGGATGTAGTTTATGGCCACCAGCTAGAAGTAAGCCAACATTTATCTTGTCGGGTCCAGAACTGTGCTGTTTTCCATGCTTTCTATAGCAGCCCGAACTTTACATTAAAGAACTCATGGGGATTTATCTCCAGAGGGTATCCGAGGATCTGCCAATGAAATCGTTGAACGGAAAAGGTTGGTATAGAACTTTTCTTCATCAATTTCATATGATGGCGGGAATTAGTTGATATCCCGTCTTCGTTAAGCAAAGCTGACAACGGGACCTGGTAATCACGAAGGTCTCGACGACAGTTCTCTAGCCTAGTTCGTTTCTGAGCTGCTTCTAGTACCGTGTTAAACTTTTGTGCTACAATCTCCTAGAGTTGGCATTGATCTTCAGCCGTTTCACGCAGATTTCAGTTGAATACAGCATCAGTCTTCTAGTTTCGAGCATTTCTTCTGTTGCAGCAAAAATGCGTTGTGATCCTTTTAATTGGGAGACTAAAGCATATTCGGCACATTCTTGCAATCCTTCCATAAGTGACTAATAGTCTTCAGTCGTGTCATCTTTCATTCGCCAGTCATTTATGGGAAGGATATCTTGAGAACGTTTCCATTGTGAACGACTTCTTTTCTTCTCTTCGTGCGATGACAGATTTTGTTCTTTAGTTTTCTGTTGAAATGAATCTCTGTGCGAAGAAGGCGTGATCGGGTCCAGTGCAGAAGTATGGTACTACCGACGTATCCAGGAGACACCATCTTCTGTTAGTAAGAATATGACCGATCTCCGCGTGGGTCGTTCCGTTTGGCGACTTCCATGTCCATCAGCGGTGTTCTTTCTTCAAAGAATGAGCTTCCATCAAAGAAGTGTGCTGTGGACAAGAGTGCCGCAAGACGTTCTCCATTTTCGTTTCGATCTCCTAATCCAAACTTTATGATTCTATAGTGCTTTTTGTCTATCGTTACCATTCTTGCGTTGAAATCTCCGACAACGCATTTGTGAAAATTTTGAAACGAATTTTTTTCATGTTAATTAACCTAGCTATTTAATGCTTACAAAAGCTTTATTTCTTTTTATTTTCCTATTGTTCCTTTCGTTACCAACACAGTGCTGTTTATTTTACCAAGATTTTCCTGGTGCCATCTTGCCGACCTTGATGTGAAGGATGGCCCGGTTGGCCCTGAAGCAAATTGCAGTTGTATTCTGTAGTTATTCCGGTAGTCAACTTGTCGATATTTCCACGAGAGCTAAATGTTGTTATTTGTTGGTAGCTTGCTGGTGTATTGTATAGTGGATTGGAATCTATGAATTAAAGGCGACTGATCACTACCTCCCATGTACTTCCTAGTTGTTAGATTGGGTCTTTTGGCTGAATGGACATTTAGGATATAATTTGCACACGCTCAAGCACAGGCATATGCACATGTACGAATTTACTTGTGTGCATACAGAAGTTTTAGGGCGACGCAGCATATCAGTATCAAGTAGTTCCTTTCCTGAATCTATCCTTATCTCAAGGAAAGCACAAAGTCGGATTTGGCTGGCAATTTATCACCTGTCAGTTACCTGGAGTTGCGCCTCGTACGCTAATGGGCTTGAGATTATTTAGATAGGAGATCCAGAGATTATCAAGAATTACATGTGTTCTGTAACGGAACGACTTCTTATAATAACATCTTTGAAAGCAGCATATTATGCTCGTTCATATTTTGTTTAAAGCTACCGTAACGATATGGCAACACAACACTATGCGTGATTTATATAGTATAAACATTAACTATGAACTTCAATACATGGGTTGTATTAATTTATGAATAGTTATAATTGAATTTACTTACAAAGGAAGTTTTTAAGTTGTGAAAAAAAGGGGACTTACAGAAGCGTTTTGAGGATTGGATTATACTTTATCATAAGAGCGACATACTGTGCTTCATTGGACACCGATAGAAAATTATCTCACTCTCACTCTGTGAAAATGAATTTTCACTGCTCATTATTAAGCATTACCGGGTTTTTTTCATTGTGTGTGACAGCACCTGTTGTTAATGGAGGTGAGGAAACGGTGATGAAGACGAAAGCGCGGCACTCGTCCTTAACCTTCGTTGATTTAGGTCAAACGCGCTCCGTCCCAATCTTTGCATCAAGTGTCGGAACGAATTTATCTTCATTTTATTATCACTAAGCGGTTTTCTTGCTAGTGAAAGACATTTCTTGTTTAAAATTTGCTTAAGTATTGCTTATGAATGTTTTTTACTTGTTTTTGACATTCATCGTTTATTTGATGTTCTGTGATTCCCTATCTCTTAGAAAAAAAGTTGAAGTAACTTCGTAGCACGCAATACAGTGATATCATATGATGCTTATATTTACTTGGAGCTTGTTTTGCATATTGTATAGTTATCTATTTTACATAAACAACAGTTCTGTACAACACAACAGCTGCGAGTTGTTCCAGTTCTGTTATGAGTCACAAATTACTGTGTTATTGATAAAATTGAAAAGTTGTTCATAATAATACTAAACATCCTCCTCAGAGGATCGTATTTGCAAAACAAATAGACAAACCGATTAACGTATACGTTTGTTCCCGTCTTTTTTTTTGTCACTCATATTTTTGATGGTTCCTGAACATCTGGATGAACTTTCCGAACCACCTGAAAATTTTACGGCAATCAGTCGTAATTATTTACCTTCAGAATAATAAGGAGAAACGTTGGCGTATTATAATTTTCTTACGGTGGTAAGCCTCTCATTCTTTGCCTTGACGTTATGATGGAAGCCTTCGAATGGAAATGGTCTATGTAATGATTTGACAGGATTAGTCTGTTGCCAAGTTAGCGCTGTTTACCTTCCCAGATCATAATGATACATGATAATTCATGGACTGTCTAGAGATAGAAACGTTGGTTAACCTTAGAGCCAGATTTGGCGTATACGATATGAAGACGGAGCGTCATTGTGGTTACCCCGTCTACCACATGACGCCCTACCTCGGTTATTAAGACTTAAAAATGAACGCTATTGATATATAGTAAGCATGCATTTAAAAATCGATAATGCATTTGCAAAAATCCAAAATGACATCGTTGAAAAATTCTATTTTGGAATTAGATGTATTCATTTGTTTAAGTAGCTTCATTAGATTTATGAGTGGCTCTCAATTTTCAGTTTTATTTCATAATTATTCATAATTTGGAATTTTTCTACTAATCCGTTTTTAAAAGACTTTCATTTCGAATTTCACTTGTATTTCTATCGATAAGTTTCGGAAACAAATCTTCTGTTAGAACTAATTGAAATTTCGAGGAAAAAAAAGTGAATGATATTAAAATTATAAAATGAAAAGATTTGATCATTAGTTTTATCGTGGGAATGTCAACAAAACTGCTCAATTGTGCTTCTATGTTTGCAATAAAGCTGACTTTTGTACGGTACTGTAAGCGTACGTGAATAAAATAAGAACTTTTCGTTGCTCTTTACTTTTTCTTATGTGCTCTAGCCTCATTAAAATTTCTTTTTCACGTTTTAATTGAAAATTTTATTATATAATATGTTTAGTAACGTGATGAGAACTAACAAAAATAATGACGTGATGACGAAATCAGATGAATTACCGGCCAACTTCAAATTCACTACAAACGATCCGTTTTATTTCGGACCATCTACATGCCATCTACTACATTATACAACAGCTGCTTATATTGCCGGTATCATCGAGACGGTTATGCTTTGTACTGGTTCCGTATCGTTTTATCGTACGTTTCCTCTATCTTACAAAAAATAATCTCTATAAATTGACATTATGAAAAAAGCTGAGTTGAACATGAAACGATATCGAATTCGTTAGTGATCGAAAGCGGTCACGAAATTTCACAACTAAACAGATTAGTTAAACAGATTGAGAACGTCGACAACGCAATCGTTCAGCGGAATTCATCGAGTTATGCTTACTGATGTCTTATGAGGTTATCAGTTTTAAATGAACTCCGCAATGAAACTCGTAACGTTATGATCTATCGTATCTGATAAGAGATAAAATGATTTCTATTGTATATTTCATTAGAAACAATGACAGAATACATAGTTTGTTGGTAAAGGATACATATTCGATCGATATGATATAATCAATAATCGCTTCCGTTTAGTTCAATGTGTTATTGTTTTGTTGTTGTTGTTTTTTTTTACTTCTGAAATGTATCTCCTTATAGTGAAAAGTATAATGTCAAACAAATATTAATATTAAAAAAAAATACTAATGAACTTTTTCTAACATTATCCTGCTTCTTATCACTTCGACACTTATCATTTGCATAATGCAACAATTTTTTCTTTGACAAAAACGTTTCCTGTATTTCTCTCCTGATAACATCCACTGCACTGATGAGCCTCTGAAGGTCCGAGTTCTGTGAATAATTCAGCATTATGAAGCTATCGATTTCGTCTTCATTGAGAGAATAAACAAATAAATAACTGTTAAAGATATTTCAAGGTGTTTGTTTGATACCTCTATTGAATTCATTTTTTTTATAACTCATAGGTATTTTCAATATTATACTGTTCAAGTGAAATGATATTACTAGTGATTTTTATGCAATTCTTATTTTTCAATAGTTTTCATTTTTTATGACAGTTTAGTTTGCTGGATTCCCAACACTTCGTCGATTTATACTTCATATGAATCGATTGGAATGTTGTAATGACATCGAAAAAGAATTCTGATTGTTTTCCCCATGTATTTCTTCCTTTGTGCTTTTTTTCCTCATATCAGAACTCAGTTATGTTTGAACAATTTGAATGCGCTTTTAATAGAAATATTCACGAGGTGAACTCATCAAATGATGTGGGATGAGTTAGGTACTAATCTATGCAAGAGATGTAGTAAAAAGAAGATCTAAAATGTTGAAATAAAATCTCATTGTCTAATCAACTTTCTCGCTAACTAACCAAATACGAAAACTACACATATAAAAATATACGACGTAACTAATTCTTATTTGATCCACTTCTGTCTAACACATTACATTTGGTATTACAACAGAATTTTTCTCTTCTGTTAAAAATTTCTGGGACATTTTCATTGTGCGGATATTGAATTGATGCAATAAATATTCCACGTTATAAAAATCCACGATTTCAAATCGTTTTAGAAATCAGTCTACGAGTCTTTCTCTCTGAGGGATTTCGAGCCGCTTAATCGCGAGGTCAGGAAGTGCGAAGCGACCAAAGGTGACGGGAACGTGGTGAATCACGAACCAAAAGCGGCCGTGTACTACTTGCCCTGAGATGATGGTGGATTGAGGGGACTCCCAGGCTCTGGTGTGCTCGTCGACTGGTACCTTCTGTATGCACGTAGGATCATCATCTATGTACGCGTGCGTTCTTGTGCGTACTACTATGGGAAATGTATCCTGTCCTTCGATTCGATCAAGTACGCAATCCACCGACTATAAATAACATGGCAGGCGATAGGGGTCACCCTCAATAAATGACTCCAGTGCACTCATTGGGATAAAGTGGCAATCTTCTCACGAGTGAACCAATTTTCTTTTATCTATCGCGGGACGGATCTGCAAGTTAGCCGTGGAAACAATAGCAAAGCATAAAAAAAGTGGGTCTCATTCCCATTAGTTCGAAGCAGTCTCCGGTATGTCGGCACTGGGTAGAACCATTACGAAGGGGCTGCGGAAATCTCAAAGCCAAACTAGGCTGTCTAAACGTACAAAAACTATGATGAAGATCTGGTTCGTACAACGCACAAACACTTGCATCAGATTCCTCCACAGAAGACCTGGTACTGAGAAGATCACGTACGATGTCATCGGATTAGCCGAAATGAGAAGACACCAACCACTCAGCGTTGTTTACGACACTGTAGAAGAACTGTTCTTTGCAACATGCGATAGCATAGGTTTTCGTGTCGTCAGTGAACTCATTAATTTGAACTTGAGCATTAATTTTGAATTTGTTGACAATGATTTGAACAGCTGACAATCGGAATTGGATGCTTAAAATTGGAAAGACGTGGTACAATAGCAATTTTTTACAGTATTCGTCGTCAACGCTCTCACTGGATGTAGCCTTCATACGTCAGACTGCAAACATCCGAGTAGTTTTTCCACAACAAAATTAACACAATAATAATATTTATTTTTATGGCAGACGTAAAACACTGAAGAGATAACTGTAGATTTTTTCTTATTCAGAAATGTGTTGGCTTGAAATTTATTATAACTTAATGAACATAGACACTTTTTTTTCGTTCAGATCTCTACCATGTCAACCAATCGATGGATTGGTGGGTAGTACTGTGTATGATTTCTCTGACAGTTGGTGGATTGCTGACAACAATACTTATGGTGAAATTTGTTGTGTTGTTTACTTATACAATTATATAGAACAATATATATGGCTTGAATATGTAAGTTACCCATTATCATGAATTGTACAAAGCTCAAGTTTTTCTCTGTTCGCGGTTTCATGTACAATTGTCATCCAGATAAACGGCCTGCTCCACAGATGAGCAAAATCCATACCGTTAGTCATCAATCATTTTCAGCTTTTCATACACCTGACATTTTGGTGGGCATTTAAAACACTAAGATAACTCACTACCACTATTTTTGCGTGATAGCTTTCGTTATCAGTTTGTAATGAGGCGCTCTTCATCCTTTAGATTTTAGTGCTGCCTAACTCCGTTTGCAGTGAAGAGTCTATAAGCATCACCATAGACTATAAGTTTATAGTCTGTAAGCATTTGCATATAAGCCTATTTAGCTTTCACCTTTATGCAGTTGAAGATAAGGTCATAGTTAAATAATTGAAGCGATTCTTAACTAATTTCTCATTCAATTTCCGAGATTTGTTCATCGTTTCTTGCAAATGATGTCTGAATAAATGTCGAGTCAACTTACAACAGAAAAATTTTTGTCAATAAATGTCAACATTGGATATTTTTGTATATTCCAGTTATAATTATAGCAGTAATATAACGTACTGCTCAAAATTTGTAAACGTTAATAGCCAAGTTTAATTTACTTTTTTGCTTCCAGTTTTACGGCCTAAAAACAGAACAAGCACGATTGATCTCACCTAAAGCGCTATTTATCCAGGTGAAATGTTAGTTTAACAATTTGATTCATTATGAAAAATCTTCATATTTTTTCAGCTTGAGATTACCCTTTTGATGATTTTTGCGGCAGTCGCAGTCGTATCCATGTCGTTCGGTATTTCTCTCACTCATCGATTATTCAGTGTTTTCATTCGGTACCGTTAATTACAACATTGAAAAAAAAATTAAAATAAAATGTTACAGTAGCACAAAAAGGGCTATCTTTTAATTTTCAAATCTTTGAATTCCTCTGAGGATCTCCTTCTGAAACGATCTCGAACCTGTTAGTCGTGCATTTAAGTAAGTGATGTTACCCCAAGTGGCGGGCCGGAAGTGAATTGCGGATTAAACATGTAAACTCATGTACTTGTATTGAGACAAAAGTGTTTTCAGAAGCTGGACTTCTGATTCTGTTGTCGTGCATCAGCTTCCACCTCCCGTATACAGATGAGTATATTCATGTGCTTATGTGTATGTGGATGGTATCCTGGGCGTCAATTCGGTCAAAAGCATAAAATCGAAAGAATGGAAAATGAATGGAAGGCGGTTGAGAGTCGCTTTTAATAGATAAGATCGAAATCACTTTGCGATAGACCATCGAGCTGCCCAATAATATCTAGTTCTGGATGAAAAGCTTTGCAAGCTAGTGTGGAAATAATCGAAAGAAACAGTGAAAGCAATGGACCTCACTCTCCTGCCCCTAAATGAGCTCGCGATACAGCAACGTCAAGTAGGACGAGTAAAGAGAGACTGCCAAATCGCAGAGCCAAACAAGGCTATCTTAACGTGAAAGGACTAATGTGTTGATCTGTACGTACTGCACACGATCGCTTGCATCAGAATCTCCCATATATAATCATACCGCCTCTTCAGAAAAGTCGAGACGATAAGACACAAACCACTAAACATTGTTTACGATACTAAAAAAACTTCGGAAAGCGTTGATGTACTTGTTGACTTAAAATTGTCCGTAAACATCGATTCTTTTGAACATCTAACGAACCGAATTGAAAGATTTGATGTGAAAGACGTGGTCAAATAATTCAGCTTTGATAATTTTTTCGTCTACGCTTCAACATCAACATGAAATCGAAGCAATTGAGCTTGAAGAAGCTTCACCAAGAAGACCACATTTTTTATTATAACACCGTTTGTGATATTAGTGCCGCG
>KN716433.1:96034-109689 GCA_000816705.1 Dictyocaulus viviparus | reverse complement strand
ATATATATATATATATACATATTTGTAAATATAAATACATGTAAAGATATATATACAATCATGACGTGAGAAAAGTATCTGTATTCATTGGTACAGGAAATAAAACTACTAAAAAAATGAGGATTTGAATTAAAATATGGCAATTCTTGAAATCTGACTAACACCACGTCATTTTTTGTACTTCTTGTTATTACGTGACATCGAAACAAAGCGATTACAACTCATTGTTAATCGCTCAGTTTTTCAATTTTTCTTGTATATGACTTAAAATCATTTTCATTTCTTGATATTATACTTTTTGGTTTCATCTTTTGTGTCTTTTATTTCCATTCGGTTTATTACACCTTGTTTCTGTCGTGATTTAGTTTCCTTATTATTTAATCGTAGGATAATAAGATTGTGGGATTAATCAATTTAAAGCAAAAGCTCGAATGGATAGCAATTCTTGTTACTTACCATCCATTCACCAATAATAAAGCTCCACTCGATACAGTGATAATAATTCGTAATTTTATTATATTTTGCAATGATATTATATTGTCTATAGTTGTGCTGAGTTGGCCGCAAAACTCGGAACCTCAGGAGGGACTCGAATCCGTACTTACAGATTCGAGTTATCCAGCAGTTATCAGTTTAACTGGATGTAATGCCGATATCGGCTCGTCAGGTCGTACCCATCAGCGGGCGAGTGCTGATAATGGTCCCACTTAATATAAGTGAAGCATTGAGTGGGCGTATAGTAAGGGCCTCAGTAGTGTAATGAATCAGCACGGCAGACCGGATATCTGTAAGTGCGGGTTCGAGTTCCGACTGAGGTTCCGAGTTTTGCCTTCATCTCAAGAAATTATGGATAATCATTCATTACACTGATTGGATATAAGTATAAAAGGGTTCAGCTTTCCACCCACAATCCTTTATTATTCGAGTTTATTCCTCGACCTTTATTGCTCGATGTTTTATTGTTGGAACCTATCACACTTCTTCTGCTCTTTTACCGACTATACTTGTCTTCACTTTTTCTGAAGAAAGGACTCTTACTTTGTTCTCACATACGCTTTCTAATTCGTATCGCCATCTATACAATATTTTCTATTGCTCTTCTATTTTATAATAAAAGTTTATTATCCAAGTTTAAGGTGCATCACCCAACTATGGGATAAACCATAAAAAAACCATAAACTCAACCTAAGCTACCAAACCCAAGCTAATATATAATGCAATCTATTGTTTTATTTCGTTAACTGGTTTATGAACATAAATTGTTAATTGGAATAGTGAATTTGTCATTACTGAAATACAGTTTCTATTCAAATTTATACGAATTTCCAAAAAAATAGATGAAGAGTGAAATGTAGAAAACAATTGTTATGGATGATAAATACTTTGTGCATTAAGTCTTTCTCATTTATTTCTTATCTATTCGTCAGGGAAAGAACTAAAGAACGTACATAATGAGTTATTGCAAAACAAATCCCTTCATTTTCGCATAGATAGTGTAGGATAAGATAAGCCTTAGCGTTTGTTCAATATTTAGCTTAGCTGCAGTAGCGATGCTCATCCTAGCATGAAGAGAAGGCAATTTGTATGCCAATTTACTATTATTAAAGCTCAGTTACATGAAAATCCGTAGAGCAATAGTTAGAGAGGTAGAGTGGTATCGTCACGTTCGACTTCTTAAAAGAAGTCGACCAAGCCGATTATTATATTGGAGTTGGTGGACTCAGAATAGACATATTTTTAAGGATAAAACAACAGCTTGATAGCAAGCCAACGATTTCAATGATTATGGCTCTAGATGTGCATTTGATTATGAAAATGATTTTCCATGGAACATAACACACGAATTTCTTGATGGAGGGAAATTTTTAAGACGTCATCCCTTTGAGTTTCACCATCTACTGTAATTTTTGCGTCGTACAATCTACAATCTACTAATTACCATATTTATACAATCGTCTTGAATAAGACTGTGCCTCATGATAGCCGTTTTGAAGAAGCCGTTTTTGAACTGTATAATTTTCATCTACTCTCTTACTACTTGTTTTTTGAAAAGTGTACGCATTTTTTAACTGTCATTATGAAGTTTACCCGTCATCGATTCACAATTTACATTACTAAGTAGTCTTAATAGCACTTTCTCTGGATTAATCAAATTAGTGTGGAAAAAAAATCCGTCACCTTTAAACAACAACGATTTTTATTCTTTATTTACGCTTTTGCTTGGTAAACAGCTTGTTGTTTATCCGAAATCCATTTTAAACGATCATTTGAAAAACTCAAGAAAAAATTTACGAAGGTTAATAAATATCGATCTCAAGTATTGAATAGAGCACATTTTCTAACATCCTTCTAACGACAATACCACATTTTGTTTACATCAATACTACTATGGCATTGTTCACCATGTCAATACTGTGTTGTGATTCATCTATATTAGTGATTTTTCGCTTTACTTCATTTGCTGTTCCGTTCTTGTTGCTTCCCTACTTTTATTGAGTCATCATTTTCTACTTATATGATGACGTCATCAAGTCATCCATTAGCCATTTGCAAGAGTAAAAACAAAAAAACTAACAAATCCACTTTATCAACCCTGAGAAATTTCTAGTTTCACCATAGTAAGACATCAGTAAGCCATTTTATAAGGATTTTGTCCACTTTATAGAAAATAACAGTTCACACTTGTTCTCCTACTGACATTTCTTAATTTCAAAGAAAGTGATTGAATGTTATTACACTCTTTATTGTGACATATCTTGAGGATTTCTCAAACAGTCAGTGCTGCTTATCTTCTCAGATTTCTCTGGTTAGCAATTTACCAACCTCAGGGGAGTAGCGTTCCTGACAGACTTGGAGGCAGATACGATTGTGTGACACTGTAAGCGTTTCACCATATCTCCGCTACTAGCCTCGTTTATCAGATTATTCAGACATTAAAAGTTTTTATGTAATTATTATCAAGATGTTCTATGATTTGCTGATGAGGTCATGAAAAATCACGAGACTCTGTAAAGCAGTATCTTTATCTTTGTAGGCTATCAGAATTCTTGAAAGATCAAAGGTCATCAAAGATTAAGTAACTGGAGAGTATACACTTCGTATATCTTTCTAGTTATAATATAGAAATCAATGATCTTTGTTCTAGCCATGGTTATGTATGGATTTTTTGAATGAGCAAAATCATATTTTCACCGAACTACTGATAGGACTGCGATGAAATGACAAATTAGTACAGAAATTAGTCAGTTTTGTTCTAAAATAGTGTTACATGAACATGAACGAAAGACAGAACGAAATCCACTTAACTCCACTTCACCAGCTACTTAATTACAGCTTTATTGCTTTTTTAACTTTCTAGACGCTGTGTATGACGCAGAAATATTCAAAATGTTTTAGTAACGCAGAGAATTTTATTTATTTTTTCTCTACCTGATTCGTATGATTTAACCGCCGTCATTTTTCTACTTGTTGTCGTTTTGTACGAGTACGAGACGTAGCGCAAATTATTTGATCCGCACTATTTTCATGAATGAAAAGCCTTAGCCTTAAACTGACCGACTGTTTGATCCATTCCTAATTAGCAGCTTCATAATCTTGCAATTCTATAAAAGCAGTCAACAATCGTATAGCAGTCACTTTCCGCTTGAATTTGTTTTCTTTAATACACACTAATAAATCGGTGAAGTTCTTTGAATTTTAAATCTATTCATTGGGGTTTTCTACACAAAAATTGAAATAGAAAATGAAAATTATTTGTTTAGGAATAGTTGGTACATTTCAATATTTGGATCGCTGAATTCACGTTCATTAGATTCAATAGGTAGAAAAGACAAACATAAACGGAACGACATTAGATGAAAACCCTGTCATTCTTCCGATATTGTCCCTTTCGTTTGAGTCTGGAAACATATTTTGATTATATTCTCTTTATTGTAGCGGTAAATACTGACGGCGATAAGAATACACAAAATGAATACATCTAGACGAAAGAATTAGACAAACTCAGTGCTGGGCGGAGTCTTTGCCAGCTTCCTGTACTGATTGACAATTGGGCGGAGATAAGTGAAATTCGTAAGTGATGGGCGGAGTGAGGGGCGAAGTCGGTACTGATACGCTATCGAAATTGACTGAGCGCTCTACACAATACTATCAAAATGCGCATATTCTATTTTGCTATAGTCATTGTTACAGCTTACGGTAAGTAACATATAAAACAGTAATATTTAGTTGGAATCTATTTATTAGGCTGGTACAAGAATAATTAATGAGGATTCACTGAACGTTGAGAGAATTGAATCCTCGCAATTATTTTTGCATGAATCCTCACTGTATCTTGAATATGAGTGAATTTGAACAAGGTTTTGATTGTTCTGTGAAAACATTAATTCAAAATTGAAGCCGTAACGGAATTAAGGTGTATGATTTTACCATTATAAAATATCACTCTATTTAGCCTAGTATTCGTTTTGAGTTTGAGGACAACGTTTTCCTCCCATTCTACTAGAGTAAAAGTTCTTGCGCTATCTTTACAACTCTATTCGATTTCATACATTCTGTTTTTTTTTGCTCATCATATCGATTATACCTCATATGTATTATTCTTCATGAATTCACTACAGGTAAATATTTGAAAATGGCAAATTACCTGTGCTTTTCTTTCCAGAAGAAAAGTCAGTGCTTGAAAGTTGGATATATTTGAAGTTATCTAATACACTTTTTTGTTAGAAATTTAAGCTTTTATTGATTTATTGTCAAAATTTCTAGTTACTATTTAAATTTTAATGACTAATAAATATCGTTTCATTTCTAATCTACACATGCTATTTAACAGATTTCTATCGAGAAAAACTATGGTTTTTTTAATTCCGACGTAGCTACTTCTAACAAACTTCAGATCAAACCTTTTTCAGCAATCGTATTATGTTTTTATTTTGTTGTCTTACATTTACGATGTTTTTAGAATATTTTCAAATAATGGGTCTTTTGCTGTGATTGTTGTTCTGAGTCTGTTGTTTATAGTCGGAATGTAGTAAGTTTGTAAGTATAAAATACTTCTGAGACTAGCGTTCTTACTAATAGACTACAACATAAATTTAAATTTTATCAATATTTCCAAGTATATTTCTATAATCTATTCATTCAACGATCAATATATCGATTTTCATTAACACTTTATGAAAAGTTTTTCTTAAAAGTTCGTGTGTTCTTCATGAATTGTTTTACAGAAAAACGTTTTTACCTCTTTGTTGTTTCTCACACAACATTGAGGTTCTGAAACTGGACGCATTCATTTGTATTTTATGAATCTCATCTACTTTTATATATACAAGATATCATCGAGTTTTATGAAAGCTTCAAACACCTACAAATTCCTACAGCTCTAAGTAAATACGAAAAATTCTAACTAATTAAGCTATATAAAACTTCAATATGTAATACTAAGTATTTGTTTGATGAACTTTTAAAGCAAATTTATTACGTACCAAATCTTAGAAAATTTCGATCATTTCTATTGATTTGGTGAAATGAGGACGAGAATTGCTTTATTTCTCCTTTCATTTATTCTATTGTAAAATGATGCCCATCGATTCAGAATAGTTTAAAATTGCTACCGTAAGCACTAGACTCATTGAAAATTCCTCAAATCCTTATCATATGCATCTTTTGAGAGTTGTGAATTGTACAAAGTATGATTATTGATTCGTGGAATAGTAGAACCTTTGGAGCTTTTTATTTAAGCATGCATGCAAGCACGTTTAATTGATAAACTGAACATCATCGTCTGTTTTCTTGTATCATCTCAAATATCACAAGATATTGAATTGTAAGAAACAAGACACCAGAAAAGTTGACTATGGGAAAAATTTTTCAAAGTTCTAGATTTCTCATCACCATGTACTATAGTGTGCTCATGGAATTTATCTAGTTAAGGAATCGAAAATGAAAGATCCAAATTATATTTCATCTACGCTCATAAAAAACTGAAAAGAGAAGAAACGTCCTAATTTAGTTCACGTGAAAGAAATTCCCATTTATTACTTCGACTGTGCCGTTTATGCTTTATGTTAATGTCTCCCGTCCGTTTTCTTAATCAATAAACTATCCTAGCAGACAGACAATATGAACATCTACATTTGTTAATTGGGGTTCAGCTGGTAAAAGATAAGTCAAATGAAAAGTTAAGGAAAAGTATTAAGCTAAATAGATAGATTATAAACGCACGTTATAAGGAATACTATAAAGAATAACGTACTTATGAACCTTATAAACATCAATAAAGATTAAGCTTGTAAGATATTAAATCTAATGCAGAATTATCTGTTTTAAATTTCAAAGTAAATTAATTGGTGAATCAAATAGTACTTAAAAGTACTTGTCTCTCATATCGCAAAAAGCTAGCCTTTGATCTACTTGATCAATGAAATTTAACTAATAATCACTTTTTTTTTGTTGTCACTTTGTACGAGTTAAATGTGAATCAGATTACTCAACTTTCACCATTTTTATAAACGGAAACGAAAAGCGATTTGAAAAAAAAGAAAAAACTTCAAAATTACCGATAGCTCAACTGAAATGCCAAGAAGAATGTTGGAAACACGTATAAATTAATAGTCAAAAACGATGTTACGGTTCAGAGCATCATTTGCCAGCTTGTGAGGAAAATTTTAAAACTATCGATTATTGTAAGGGTATTTTTTTTTATTCCTCAATGTTCTTCAAAGTACAAGCGAAAGATTTATCAACTTCAAAATTTGGACTCTCTCATAGATGAAAGGGAAACCAATAACGTAGAAAATATTATAAAATTGTATTAAATACAATCAAAGTAAATTTTTCTTAACTGAATACGTTCCAGCCGCTCCTGTTCAAGAAGGTCAGAAAATCGTGGAGAGACTAAAATCCCTTCACGATCAACTCGTCTCACTTCAACGACAACTGATGCAGCCTGCTGTTACAGAAAACGATGTACGTTAGTCCCATTTGTTAATTCACGAGTAGAACACGAAAAAAAAACCACGACAATTAAAAGACATGAGATGTTCTGGTATAATTTCCATCGATGTTTCTAATATGCAGAGCAGTAGACTTCTCTATTGTAATACATACGAGCGATAGCTCTACTAAACCTGAAACTGTCATGCTATGTTCGATTCTGCGATTATTGATTGAGTGGTTGGTCAGATGGCCTATCTTCAGTGGTAGTGTGAGACTTAAACATCATTCCCATTATCCAATTTATTAACACAGTTACTATATAGAATAAATTCTCCGAAAATCACATTGTTCACTATCAGCTTTTATTTTATTAAATCAACTGTTTTAAGTATTTATGGAAAGGTCTAATCGGTCGAGCTATACAGTACACAAATTCCTCCGCCTAGTCCTTTTAAGAAGGTCAACAAAAGAAACGGAAGAATATCATCTTCTAACATGTCCGGTGGATGTTCATCTCTATCCTAGTGATGATTCATTGATATTCAAACTTATTCTAGTTCATCGACATTGGTGACTTGTCATTTCTGACAGCTCTTCTGTTTACATCCAGAGTTTTCTGAATTGCTACATAAGAAATAGCTCAAAAAAAGCTCTTATTGCCTAGTATTTGATAGTCGACATTTGTACAATGTATTAAAACTTGTCAATCTCTCAATAGTACGCAAAATGTAACTCCCTCAGTCGATTGTCCTCTAGAATGATATATTGAAAGAATTCGGTTGATGCTAGTCGGAGTTTTAATTCGAATTGAAAAGGAACAGCTGAATTGTCCACCATTAAAATCGGAATCGAACAGGAAGAAAGCCGTCATTTGGCATATTTGTTAGCTATTGTGTAATTTTAAAGCCATATCCGTACTAGAGCTAAGCAATACTCGAACTAAAGTTCATGATTGAAAAAAAATCCTATACCATCAATGATCACGAATTTTCTTTTTGTTTTCGAATTTGATTTTCCCGCCACTTATTGTGTTTTTTTTTGTTTCTAAATTTTCTTCTGCCTTTTCAGACTTATTTATTTTCGTCGTCATCAGATTTCTCTAATTTTTCTTCTTGTCACATTCTGCATCTTTTGATTTTTTCTTCCCATAGAATTGCTCTATCACTGCGTTCTGATAAAGATCAAAGGAAATTTTTCATTACTTTTGTTTTTCCTTCTGACAAATACCGTTTCTACGACATTTAGTTCCACAATCATTTTATCGATAAAGTTGGAAGGTGAACATCTAAGCGATAACGATGAATTATTGAGAGCACTAAAAAATAAGAGAACGTTTACAAAACATCTAAAATGCTTAGTTATTGATCAATAAATCGCTAAATCAATCAATCAAATCATCATTAAATCTAATCTGAAGCTAATCAATAAATTTCTGAATTTGTTTGTGAGCCATCAAACAAAAAACCATAAAATTTTTCAGAAATTTGTCAAGATTACGTAATTTTTGACTAATTTTTTTCAGGTAACAGAAAGATGAAGGGTTCCCGAGTATGAAAATATGAAAAACGCGGAATATCTTAGAAAGCATGCTATTACATTCGGGTTGAATTAGAAGGAAGTAACTAAAGCATTCACATGCAGTTCAGTAAGGATTAGGTAATATCGAGCGTTGTCGGGGTTTGAACTGGCGACTGAACTACTGCCGGAAGGATTCAAAAAAATCTTATACAGCAAATATAAAATAATGAAGAAAACAATAAGAGGGATATATAGCTTAGGCAATAAAGCTTCTCACCATGATTTGTTCTACGTAAGTATCCAATGAGATATACAATAGAAATAAGTCAATATGTATTAGTTTAAAGGTCTATTAATCGAAATATTTCTATAGCATTTTGCCTGAGGCTTATTTGTTAGCTCAATTGATGAGTATTTAATTGTTTATTGTAGTAAGGTAGCACTTTAGTATCCTAACGGTACTACATACTAGTAGTACTACATTGTACCTCGTACGTAATCAGTAATTTGCTAGAGTATTTTTCTTCATATACAAGAAATGGTATACTGACAACTACAGACTAGTACGAAATATATTCTGTTTTAAAGCACATGGTCTGTAGAATATGAGGATCAAAACTGGATGGATCGAGTATAAAAAGAGGGAATAATAGAAAATCTACACATGCGAAATGCTTTTAAAATCTATATTTATTTTGAAATATATACAAGAAAGTAAGGAAGAAAAAAAGAGTTGTTCAAAAAAAAGATTTCCCAATTAATTGTTTTGTTTTCAGGAAACTAATAAATTGTTCATTAATGATTGGAAACCGCAAAAAAGAATGGTGGCATGGCAACCGATGAAACGAACTTTGGACGAACGACAACCGAGTGAGTCAGAAATGAGGCGTACATTGTCATGTGCTTTGTTGCTATGCGGAACACCATGAGGTTATATCATTTCGTGGTTAGAAAATTTCAGTCAGACTGGGTAAAGGAGTCATACGAGTATCATTTACAAGAACACTTTTTTTTTGTAGTAAAGACCTTTGGGCACACATACACCACTGCTTTGACGTTGATCAATCCGTGTGGGATGACTCACGCATCAGCTTTCAACGTGATATCGTGCAGCGGATTTGATGCGTGTTTGGTTTTTAAAATGATTTGAGATAGTCAATTTCTATTAAGACAGTCCTACCTATCTTCTTCTGCTATAAATTTATCGAACTCAAAAACATAGCAGAGGTTTGACGCATCTTATGAATGAGTTATGCACAATTTTCGAATATGAGACCGGGGTTTTTCCAGAAATGAACAGCTTAGCAACCAACTATATAGAAGCTAAGTTAAAACGACGCCATTTCGACTTTGTGTTTTTTTTAAACTCTTCAAACTCAAATGTATTTTTCGTGTGGATACAGAATGAAGAAGCTGCTGCTCCAATTTTTCACTTCTATCTAGAAAAAATTAAAATTTTCATATCGTTATGGTAATCAGATGGTATTATCTACCTATCTAACTATTTTATCACGAAATTAGGGCAAATATATGCAGCTTTAATCGACGAAAATGTAATTCTAACTGAAAATAGATCGTTAAGTAGAATAGAATACATTTAGCTGTAATGTTTACTGAGGAAAATCTGTAAACAATAGAAAGCTATAGAAACAACAGTGATAATTAAGTTGAACGACTGAGCCTTTTTTTTTCCAGTTCATTTGTAAGATTTGCTTTATAAAACTGGTATTTATACGCTTAATCAATCGATTTACATAGTTCTACGATTTCTATGAGGAACGTCAATGACATTTTCAATTGGAGGTATCATCGCATCACATAAGCACAGAACTTTCATGATGTTATCTGTAAACTAATCACATTAGGGATCATTCACTAATAGCAAACTAGCAAACGATTTTTTTCCGTACTATGATATTTCTAGAAAATTCATGTTACTCAGAAAAAAAGCACTTATTAGCATATAATACCGTAGTTCAGCATCAAAAACGAGTCACGAGTCACATTCCACGAAGCATCGTAGAAGAATAAAGCTTAATTATTCTTTTTTTCTTTCTATTTTGTTCGTAATTTTGCACTTTTTCTAATACTGTTATTTTCCCATGAAGTTAAGGTGATATCAGATAATATAAAATGAAATAAGAACTTGATATTTAATAGTGAGAACATTCATAATGAGTTTCAATGAGTTATTTCAATGAGCATATTGTTTCACGTTATTAAGAAGAATGATGATATAAGCTATTATTTTATCTTTTTTTTTTCGAAAATTAATCGATTAACTTTTATCTTATGAAGAATCTTTCACTAAAGTTTTTTTCATTCTTTCTTTATATCCCCACTAACAAGAAGCTTAAGCGAATTAAAATGCTACGGGCGATTTCCACAGTATTTATTTCAAAAACTATTGAATAGTGCTTATTATGTTGATTATATTAATAATAGTTGGAAAATGTTAAGCAATTTTCGATCAAGAAAGAAAAAAAAGCTGGCTATCACACCTGAGGGTATCTATTTATAATTCCATTACATTCAAGCAAAAATTACGTTTCATCATAGTGTCGTGAAATTCTTATTGGTTATTTGAATGCTGTCAATTTTCAATATCTGTTCGATCGATCGAATTCTGAGATCAATGAAAATCCAGCAGAAATACTGTGTATTAAGATTTAAACGATTATCATATGGAAGGAATAATTTTATAAACAACTAAGCTATACAAGCAAATCAATTTTTGACACTTTTTTTTTGCATTTTTTTTATTATGAATTATAATTAAGTTTGTAAGTTCTCATATAAATATTTGCTGCTTATGTTAGAATAAGTCATGAATATTTTAATCGTACGTTTAGTTGACGTTTTTCTGCAATCACGGTCATTTTCCGTGTTGGGCGATCAAATATCGATCGATATAGTTAATAGCGCTCATTATCAGTCTACGAGACGCAGTAAATACGACGTCAAAATACGTCCAATTTTTTAATGTAATATGATTGATAGTGAAATAGATTCCATTTAGAATAACGATCATCTCATAAACGCCAGTTACAAAAAAAACATTCAGTTACTGTTCAGTAAAGTTTAAGGAAGGAATCGATTCCCAAAGGGACTCAATAGCTTCAACTCGTTCAACTTTTGGAATTCATTGATGAGATGAAATGAGCTTTTCCGTTGATCAATTCCTTGTGGAGGGTATCTGATTGTCATCCCTTGTAACGCCCTACGCCATGTGGAGGTGGTCGAATGCGAGCCTGGTCAGGTACAGCGTCTCGACCAGATTTCTCTGGTACCTGTTTACCGCGCCCGCCCCGCCCCTTCGGGTCCAAAATTAATCGGTACACAAAAATATTGAAAATTCAAAAATGCAGTTTTGTAAAGATTTTATATATGTTTGAAAAATAATCGTTTTTGTTAAAGCTATCGTGGAAATTACTGATAAAAGTTGTCAGATTGAAACAAAATGAATTGAAGAGGGAAAAAAATGATAGAATACTAGAGAGGATTTCGAATATGATTGACTCGTTTTAATACTACTAGTATCCTTTAGAGGAACGTTACTATTACTGAAACGTTTTTCTTCTCAAGCGCTTAATGATGCCTTTCAATTACACTTCTAGAAAATCATTTAAAAGATGGTTATTCGATAAAATTGTCGCTAATATGTATGTATGTGAATTCTGTTAACTCATAAATTATCATAAATTTCAAAAATTTACTTCGCCTATTAAGCTGAACGATGAGATCCAGCTCATAGCAATAGGATCAATAATGAAAATATTAATTACCATACGTCATTGCGTCTGAATCTCTTGGTAGTAAAGTAATGAAATCTCAATTAATAAAAGAATTTATTCGTAGTGTTTTCAAATTCACTTCATCTTTCAGGCTAATCGTGCTGACCCTCAAGCAGTGAGTTAAACAATGCGATAGAGCTATGGCGTTTTTCATCTTGTAGCTGAATATTGTCATCAGAATGCATAAAATATTCTTAATAAATTGTTACGAAATATTTCCTATTGATGCATATTCTACTGTATATGTTCAAATTCGTGTGTTTTATTTCGTTCGAATCAAATGAAGTCCTGAATTTATTTCAATACATTAGGCGCCAAAAATGTTCACTTTCCGAGGGTTGTTGTTTCTACGATGATGTCGTTGGGGTTCTGTAACATCAAAAAACTGACTGAAATTTTTCTACATATGAAGTCTGTGAGGTAGAAGTTCATAGCATTGTGTTCATTGCATGTTTCCGAAAGGATGGTCGTCACTTGGGGCAGCAATTGCGCGAGTAACCGGTAATATGAGCGTGGAACTCAGTTTAATGAGAAAAAAAAATCCTCAAGGTTAAGTAATAAGTGATACGGTAGCAATATAAATAACATACATAGCATGCTTTTTAATTGAACCCTTGAATGGTGTACGATGTTGCTGTGTTTGAAGGAAAAAAGAAGACACGATCGTAAATTTTTTGCTTCGTTACAGTTAGATCGTTTAGTGATACACGCTATGGAGCAACGATTGTCGGAAGTGTTGAGAGCTGGAGAACGTCTTGGTATCGCACCAGAAGATGTTCTGCAGGATCTACGTTATCGTGATCAATTCAAGAAGTGAACGTTTATGTCGAACATTTTGACACTTTTCTCATTACGTTCACTTGTGTTTTCGAACATTAGAATCAACAATTTGAATTTCTTTTGTTTATACGTTTGTGGTTAGCAAATAAAGTGCTTAGTTGCATGATCGGTTCGAATAGTCTTCTAATGCTAAAATATTTTTCAGTTTTTAGTTTTTAAAAATCGAAAAAATTGCTCATTTGCTGTGATTGTTGTGCTGAGGGAATCCGAAAACGAAGAAGCACATCGAACTTGTCGAGAAATCAGATGAAAATTCTGCAAGCCAATTTGTAGCGTCAAATGTTTTGCATTCGAAATCGTTACGTGGGACGTGATGATTAAAAGAAAAGGTAAAAGAAGGAATAGAACAAAATGTTTGTTTTTATGTTGTAAATGAAAACAAAGATTCAATATTTAATATAAATTTTACATATTTATCATTTTGTGTCTACAAGGAAGCGATGATTAAACGAAATAAATCGATATCGAACAAAGTGGAAACAGGAATAAGAAAGGACAACAACAACAACGAACAACTAACAAAAAACAGCGACGGAAAGGAATCGGAAAACCACGGCAAACGTTGGA
>KN716433.1:42145-79594 GCA_000816705.1 Dictyocaulus viviparus | reverse complement strand
TTCGTCGGTAAGAAATCGTACAGCTCCCGGGCCAGACAGGATTAGACCAGAACATCTGAAAAATCTGCCGCCAGTTCTCATCAAAACACTGGCTTGACTTTTAACACATTATCTGTTCGAATGCAAAGTACAACCTATGAAAAACTAGGAGGGACATGTTGCTGCACAAAAAGGGAGACATCCAAGACATTGGTGATTATCTTCCAAGCTATCTGTTGTAAGTCGTTTATTAACTTTTCACACAAGTCACGCTTAACAGGATTGGCAGAAAATTAGACGAAGAACAGCCACATGATCAAGCACGGTTTCGAAAAGGGTTTCGGACGAAGGACCGTATTCATACAATCATAAGACTCAGAAGTATCACGAGAAAATAAGAAATCATTCTGTCTTACCTTGACTGACCTTGAGGCTTTCGATTCTGTTGAGACAGGAGCGGTCATAGAAGCGTTTACTAATTAAGCGCTTCCGACTCCGTATGTCAAGATTCTTCGGATTTCACTACCAAAATTACTCTGTTCTATGAAAACATAATGATTAGTGTTAAAAGAGGGGTTAGACAAGGCGGTAGTATTTCGCTAAAGTTGTTCACAACCACTCTTGAGAACATCATGCCAAAATTGGAATGGGACGATATGGGAGTGAAAATCGACGGTCGACAACTACGCCATCTTCGCATCGCCGATGATATCGTATTTATCACACCAAACATCGAGCAAGCAAAACAAATTTCACCCGAATTGGCAGTGGCATGTGGAGAAGTTCGCTCCAAATTAAACCTCCAGAAATCGATGTTCATAAAGAAAGAATGACCCCATTTACGTTTAACGGAAAGAATATCTCAAAGTGCTCAAGCTATGTGACCTAGCTTGTGAGATCAATATGATGACCGACATAGCACCAGAGTTTAGCCGAAGCTGACGAGCGGTTTGAAGAACATGTAAGAGCATCGAGGACATAGTGAAGAGGACAAGGAAGATGGAGCTCCGAGCCCACCTTTTTGATACGATTCTTCCTTCCTTGAGCTATGCTTCAGAAATTTGGACATTACAAAAGCGAAATGAGTGTTTGTTGAGCGCAGTACAACGCTCTATCGAAAATGTGATGCTTGGCGTTTCTTGTGCAACATAAGTGAAATAAAGAATACGAAGTTCTGATCTATGTCAACGATCAAAGATCGTAGGTAGGCCGGACACTTGAATGATGACCCGGCAGACATGAGCTATAAGTGATTGAATCCCACTGGAAATCAAACGCACTGCAGTAAGACCACCATCTCAATGGTCTGACCGCTTCACCAAAGCCTTATAACGGGATCACGGTCATCAACGAGTCAGTAAAGCAAAAAGATTTCATTGGACTCAACTTGCGCGAAATAGGAACAAACGGAAATTTTACTGGTGTCCGCTCGACTTAGCCGATGATCAACTGGAATCAGGTAATCCAGGTACGATAAGCCAGCATAAGCTTTTGTATTATTTGCACCCTCTCTATTTTTATTATTATACCATACCTTGTATGTTAAGGACGTCAAAAGCATAAAAACCGCGCTATCATGAAGAATTTTACAATGTGCATGGGCATTATCATCTCAGTTATAAAACAACACATGAGCTTGATCGAAAAAAAGCAGTTAAGTGAAAACTTTCACAATAATTTTTCTTCTGAAGATACCATAAGATAACGATCATTTAGAAGCAGACTACAATAGATATTTTAATATAAAAGTCGTAAGAAAAAATTTTTATTAACAGAACCACTGAAATTACTCATTAGTCAATTTGTATTATTCTCCGTCATTGTTGCCGATTTTAAAACTGAGATAGGCCATAGATGAACACCCGAATAACGTCGTACAGGAAACCGCGAACTCGATTGTGAGAAGCTGTTAGACTTCGTTACGATGACGATGACGTCATACTCTAATATGCAGTACCAAAAAACCATAATTTTGCTATAGCTGTGGAAGTAGCTTCGTTCCAAAGTTATCGTGGCAGAGAATACTCTGCCAAGTTATCGCTACGTCATCGTATCGAAAGTTAGAAATGGTGGAGAGGTGAGTGAAAGTGTAAACGTCCTTGTTCATAAAAGGTCATAACTATTTCGACATTTCAAATTGCCTCTAGTAATGAATCTAGCTGAGGAACTGAAAAGCACATTGTTTAAACATACCGAAGTCTCCTCCTCCTTATAGAAGTGGATACAGCAAATATACTCCTCCATACTCATCACAAATAATCCCTAACATAACCTCCTTTCACCTTCAATATCAAATTGATTATTGTTGTCTCATGTTATTAGAAATCTCGTGTAATAGTCCATGATAATCCTATTGCCTTATACGTAATTATATTTTGTTTTGCAATGATATTATACTGTCCGTAGTTGTGCTGAGATGGCCGCAAAACTGGGAACCTAAGGCAGAACTCGAACCCGCACTTACAGTTGTCCGGTCTGTCGTGCTGATCCATTACACTACTAAAATTTCGGGTTATCCCACAGTTATCAGCTTAACTGGATGTAATGCCGATATTGATTCACCAGATCGTACACGTTAATGGGCGAGCGCTAATAATGGTGCCCACTTACTTACTATAAGTGAACCATTCAGTGGTCGTATAGCAAGGGCCTAGTGTCTCAATTCTTAATTTATCGCTATTGTAATCTTGATGTTATATTTTATATATTGCTCAAATTGAGGTATTAATTACCTAATTAGTTTGAAGTGCAATAACTCAAGTTTGGGACAAACTTGACGACTACCGAATCCGAATCCGCATTAACACAAAGTTCAATGTCAGACCGAAAAAAGATTTCTTACGCAAAAGATTCTAATTTATACCAAATGGGAAGAACGTTGTCCTTATTTTTTAACCGTCGTAGTTTGGCATGCACGTGATTCCTTATCAAGCTTCTGGGACAGGATCTATGAAGATGCGATCAACTAATTTAGTACGTGAGAATGCATGATTGTCGACATTCTGAAGATTACCAAGTGACGTTTTTCTCTAAGATTTCTCAAGCTTATATGAAAGCACGATTCTGCTAACGCCGCAGGCAAATGCCAATCAAAATCGAACTTACAAGATTTGCAGATGCGCGTTGGAAGAAAATCTGAGAGAGAAAGAGTTAAAATGATGTATGAAGCATCTAGAAAGCTGAGAAAATTCCTTTAGTGTTAAGTAAAGCTTCATTCCATGATGACACTAAAAATGTTTGCAAAAAAAACGGAAAAGAACATCTACGATTTCTAATTAAATCTTGTGATAGCCATAGTAGTCTGCTTTATAAAGTAGTGAAAAAGCGATGATGTCGATCCGCAATCTAATTTTTTCAAAACAAGATATCCTATTTCGTCAATGAACGATTGTAAAGAAACTAAATCAATTAGGATCAAAGCAGATCATAGAATGAATCTATCGCAGCTTTTCATCAAAATACAGTGCTGGTAAAATACATGAAGAAAAAAGCAGTTTTGGAGAAGATATAGCATAACAGCACGTACTCACACAATCTGTAAGCTCATCAACGTATCAGAAGTATACAAAAAGCACGCTGTATTTTTTGAACGATTATCTTGGGCGCTTACTACTGCCTGCTACGGGATGCGCCAACGTATTCGCGTTCAACGTCATACTGTGAAAGTAGTTGAATGCGAGGCTCGTGTATACAGTGACTTGAGTTGATCACTCTTCACCAAGTCAGCGCTAGTTATCTCACTCAGATTGCTTTGCTATCATTCCCCGAAAAAAGGAAATGCTATCCCTGTTTTACCATAATGTTTTACAACAATTTCAAGAAAGATTTTGGCTATCAAGACCGATGTTTTCCGAGTTTCAGTACTACGATTTCCTCATTTGAGAATAACATCATCATTGGTAGAAGTGATGATGGAAAATTACGACCGTCTCACATATGTTCCATCTCATTTTAAAATTTTCAAATTGCTTTGATTTCGTTTTTTTTTGGTCCTCTTTTTGAATGACATACACAATTTACAGTTTTTATACAACCAAAACTGTCCCGTGACAAATTTGATGAATTCTACAAGTACCAAATGTCATTTAACACTAAACACAGCGAAGAGTGAGTTACTAGAGAGTGTAATTTCAAAATGAGGTTTAACTTTTATGAAGGATAAAAGGCTGGAAGGATTAAATCCTAATTGATCACTATTTTTTCACTTTTCAATAACAAGTGGAAAAAACACAACAGGCGTGAATATGCCGTTAATAAATATTTATTGAAATAATCTCTAATTATTCAAACATGACATCCAAATTATTTTATAACAATACTTTAGTGCTTTCAATAAATAAAACTGACTCTGATATTTGAATCTTGAAAAAAGAAACACAAAGGAAAAAATACTTGAAATCTACGCCAACAGAATGAAAAGTGAACATGAAAATTTTATACAATCTGAAAATGAACTGCTCATATAATAAACACAGATATTCGAAACGTATTAAAAAAAAAGAAGAAATCAATGAGTGAAAAAAACGCACATTAAAAAAGAAAGGAGATTTCTGTACACATGAGATCATGGCCGTGACTCAACGAGATCCGATCCGTATCAGATCGATAAGTATACAAATAATAATCAATAAATAAGAATAAATATACATTAGATAACATGCACGAATACCAGAATTGACATTGGTGACTAGAATGAAGTTGTTACTAGTTATATGAGCATCAATATGAATAAATATTAACATTGAAAATATCTAGTATGTATTAAAAAGTAATATTTATATACTAAAATTGAATAATAAACAATAAATAAAATCAGCATTCCCATTAATAACAATTCATACGATGATAAGTGACAACAGAGCTCCACCCTCTCCCTACTGATTGAGTGACAGTCAACTATTGCCCCGTTCCAATTCGTTAACTATTTTAGTAAGCTATTTAAAATTGTACTGCTTCGCGCCGTTCACTAACAACAGATGTGATTTACAAAAATATTTCATACAGTAGGGGAATTCCAAATCAATCACTTTTTTTGCTGCGATAAGAGTTTAGTGAATTATTTTAAATTCACTTCAAAAACAAATAACCAAATGGAAATGCCGATGAACGATAAAAGTAGGAACTACGTAGTGTAGAGGAAATTTTCACTCTCTCTCAAGCAAATTCTTCAGTTTTGAAAAAGCATCACAAGTCAACAAACCGATTTTTTGTGAGAGTTTTTAATGGCTCGTGTTTCTACGAACTTGGAGTTCCTCGTATTTTAACGTTCTACTGGACCGCAAATGTAAAGTTAAATATTAAAGCTCGTAAATAGCATCAAATTAATGGGAATGAAAAAGTGGAAACAGGAAAAAGAGAGATAAAATGAAGACTATTGGAATGAAAGATGGCAAAACAAAAAAGCTTGATAAATGTTAAGATTTTAATACGGTCGCAGAATAAATGGAGGGGGTCTGTGGACGAAATCACCTGAAAATAAATGATTATCGATTAGATAACTTACTTTTTGAAGAGTTTGCAGAAAAAGTTAGAGAGTAGAAAATAAACACTAAGTAATAATACTAATAGTAATAAAAATAAAGTTATTGTCTTTCAGGATACTATTAGTATGTTCTTGTTGTTGATGCTACTGTTGCTGTAGTTACAAAATAGTCTGTTGCAGTAATATGAAGCAGGTTTAGAAATAATAAGCATCATAAATTTTCTAAAGCATTTCGAAAGCTAAATATCGAAAAGAAAGAAAGGTAAAGATTTACAACAAAAAAAAACTCAAACTTAAAAAGCTAGCTGAAAATACTAAAAAAAGTAAAGAAAAGAGAGAAGACACGGACGGGGATAGGGAAGTGATGGCGGTGAAAGTGTAGCACAACATGCACACTCAGCCGCTTGAGGTCTGTTGAAGAAGCAGCAGCGCTGCCTAGTATGGACGGTCCTGACGTGGCCTCTTCAACTGCACTTTGAGGCGCTTCATGCCAATTTGGAAGCCGTTCATCGCTGCGATTGCGGCCTGTGAAGCCGCCAGCGAATCGTACGACACGAATCCTGTAACGACCGGACAACACTCAACGTGCAAATGAACAACATTCAACATTACCGCAAACGTCGCAATGCGACACCTACACGTGCTCAGTTAACCGATCAACGCTAAATCAAGCTTTGAACGACTAACCTGCGCGCATGTTCTTTTGACCTTCGCAGCCCACGGATATACAAAAATATGATCGATGCACAGTGACAGCACTGATACTTCAAGTATAAACGCATTTTTTCAAATGCTCTGACACTTTGCAATCGTATCGAAGTGTATAAATCCGTGGAGATAGGTAGTGTTTCCATACTCTTGTAAATTCTACATTTCTCATTAGTCTTTTTTCACAAAAAATTACCACTTTTGTACAGGAAACTTCTAGTGCAGTATGGCTACACCCCACTGTTGGCTGCAAACCCGCGTACCTACCGAAGCATTTGCTCTGGTTGGTGGCTCGGTCCACAAATACCTTGGCCGAAATCACATTTCCAAATGGCGCAAACATCTGAATGAGTTCGGCATCGCCAAACTCTTGCGGTAGATGGTAGATGAATAAGTTGCAACCTTCGGGACCGAGCACTAAACACGACACGACAGTGATTTACCGCCGGACACTAACGAGACACCTTTCTGGGTTGTTTTGTCCCCCAAATAATGAGTTTTTGATCTCCAGCACGGGTTTTTAAAAGTATTTGTGGCATAGACAGCATTAAGAAAACATAGAATATGTGGTAATGAGAAAATTTGGAGCTAAATTGTTATGGGACTTATTCGTGTACAACGGCAAAGTTTTATTGATTGACAAGAAATGACTATACTAATGTGAATAGTTGCAAAAATTCCCTCCTCTTTTTAACTACTACTCAATATACAAAAAAATAGGCTGGAGCAAGAAAAAAGAAAACTAAGTATGCTTATGACGGCGTTCCCATCCTAATAAATTTTCCCTATTTCCATTCGTTGTTTCAAAAGAGGTATCGATAAAAATGTTAAATAAAAGGTACCACTGCTCATGAAACATTTACGCAAAAAAAGCTTTTCTGTTTGTTTTATGAGGAAAGAAAGTATCATCGTCAGCGTCGCAAAACACAGAGAAATTATTCTTCGATCACAAAAAAAGGAGGTGGATATTCGAAAAAAAACGACGCAATGTTTTATGAAAAAAAGACGAGTACATAAAGGTACCACATACGTATTGATTTTGCAATACTTCAATACACATACCCTCTTTGGGGGTGACGAGCGGTATAACCGCAGCTTGTTGATGTAGCTGAGCCAATTGCTGCAACGCCACATCTAAACGACACACACAGATTCATACGACCATTTACGTACGATGTTGATAAGAATAGTAGTTGAATAAATAGCGTTCATAATTAATGACGAAGAGCTTAGACGAACTGCAGATAACTACCAAAACTGCGTTTAACGATCAACTCTGTCCGATAAAAGAATTATGTTCGTTCGTCAGAGGTAATTATCATAAAACTCTGAACGCTATTTGTATAGAACAAAAATCAATCAATCAATCAATGCTGCAATCAACTAATAAGCTAGCACTACAACACTAACGGCAATGCAAGAAAAAGTGTTGAAAATGTGTCTATTGAAAAATCAGTTCACTACATTACTGTTTACTAAACACAACAATAATACGGAATAGGCGAGAAAGGTACAAAACAGGATCTCGTTGTGTATACGGTGCATGGGCGTCTTAGACATTTAATCAGCTGGTATTTCAATTGTGGTAAGAAAAAAAACGTATTAAAACAGTAACATCCATATTTTACGTACTGTTATGATGATCCATACTGATTATCGGATAGCCATTCTGAATTGCAAATGCTGCATCACCATTTGTACTCGATGGAGCTGTAATGAAATAAAACCGAACGTTAAAGTCGATGAAATTTCGCTAAATATTCGTGGCACTCCCCATAATCAGACAGTATGAATTTGATGGATTTGATTAGATGAGTATGATGAATACAGAAATGATCCGTGTGGTGTCTCAATAAATTATAATGCTCGTAAGTGAGGTGTTGTCCTGGCCAACTACTATTTCAATTTGTTGTGATTTTATCAATAGAAAAAAAGAAGTAATTTTTCTCTGATTCATATATTATAGTTGAATTTATGAATCTGTATGACCATCTGACCTCCTTTATAATGTTACATTTTCTTCGCTGAATTTTGGCAATAGAAAAAAGTTGCTGGCCGTATGAAAATTTATATACATACGTGAACATTGGAATTCCGGTTGCACGTGTTGCTGTTGTGCAGCGAGAGCTTGAAGAGCTTGAAAGTGATGCTGTGCTTGAAGGGCTGGTATCGCCATTTGTTGACCTGCAGCAAGCCCAATCTGGGTAAGGCCTTGTTGAGTAAGCAGAGGAGCAGCACTAGGCATTTGCATCAGCTGAAACCACTAAATAAAATTCGTTATTTTTTAGTTATGAAAATCCACATTGGAGAAACTTCATCATATTTTTTCGTAGTGCTGTATGGTAGTAATAACGATGATTTTAATAGACTTCAATCTACTAGACTTAAATCTCATGAGAGCTGGTAAAGGAGCTATATGATTTATTTCTAGGTGGACTAAAACGGGCTAAGTGAGTATAATAACTGCTGAAACTGGATCACAAGCATATATACTTAAATCATATCGACTTCTATAAGCTAAGCAGAACACTCAAAATCTTTCCTTGTAGGGGAAGGTTTTTCTAGAAATTGTAATGAATAATGAATTTTAACAAACCGCTGGATGCTGTACGAGCGGCATGTAAGCGGCTGATGATTGAGCGGCAGCGGCGTTTGCTAGAGCTTGTTGCTGGAGAATCTGTAAAACATTTAATCGACTGATCGATATTGATTGATGTGCGATAGTATAAAAGCACTTGCTGCGTTCATGTTCATTTATCGCATTATATTCCCCATAAATCAAGCTCATATAAATTGTACATAAGATGTTTTCAATGTTTATTGCAGAAATAGATCTCGTTGTAATGAAATATTTATTGAATTACTGTCGAATTATGTCACAGAGCAAAAGAGCAGTCCTCTCCTTTAACCATTTTATTCTAAGTAACTTGTTGCTCATGGCCTAGAGCCCTAACAAAAAAAGCTTAACGTCGTATTCCTAGTCTTCTTTTGGATCTAAGCCACCCTCAACGCATTAAACCACTTTTCAACGTGGACGCATAGACGACAATCTGTGTAGGCTGCTTGTGAATGCATTACTACCTTTGGATGAATGCACGAAATGAGGAAATTGATGTTAGATGAAGCAGAAAGTTCAAGATGATTATGTGCGATAAACGTAACACTTGTTAAGGAAATTTGGTATGAGAGTATATTTTGTAATTCTATGAGAAAAACTACTAGAATTATCCATCTTCGTTCTTATACATTTTTAATTTAAATAAATAGCTTCTACATCATGGTTCCGTGCAAGTTCATGTGAATTTCGCATTATATAACTCCTCTAAACTCCTAATTCACTTTATTACTATATTGAAATTCTCCATGAACTTTGACGGTCTTTTCTTTATTAGATTATTCCTTATAATTGGCGGTTATAGAATTTCGCCAATTACAGAGGTTATAGAATTATGGTTATAGAACTGGCTCAGTGGTGGAGGTGCCGCAGTGACACGCCGGCCCAATCAGTTCGCGGCCGCCCCTCAGACCTATGAAGCCCGCCATCCCTCCGGGTTCGGTAAATTGGTACCAGAGGAGTCTGGGTGAGATAACTGGCACTGACTTGGTGAAGTGTGGTGAACTCAAGTAATTGTATAGACAGGCACACATTCAACCACTTCCACGATATCACGTTGAACATGAATGCGGGGGCGCATCCCACCACAAAGGATTGATCAACGCCAACAATTATCTTATCTTATCTTAATTGGTGGTTAACTCTTCATAAAGCAAATATAACAAGTTCGTAATGAATTAATGATTACGAGATGGATCGTGTCGGTGTCACAATGTAAACAGAAGATTACCACCATGGAAGACAGTCTTCTAAGAGTTTAACGAATGGTAATATTGTTATGCCCCGTACAACTTCTGAAAATGCGCCATTCAAGTTACCAATAGGTTGGTGATTTGTTATTAAACAAAATTTTTTATTTGTTTATGTAGAGGATTGATAAATTAGTCATAATAGGAAATGATAACTAATTTAAAATAAGTGTTGATATTATGAAAAGATGCTTTAGAAAAATTGTTTTTTCTCCAGTTGAATAAACACGAATGTTAAATTGCTTCAAGACATACCATGGAGAACGACGGACAGGAAATTGCCGCCGCATATGCGCTGTATGAAATGAACTCAATAGTCGGCAAAACATGCCGTAACTTATGTGCAGAGAAGCGTATATGTGTTAACAATGGTGATATTATTACATTTGCTATACAAAGTAGCTGACAAACATCTCGTGCCAGAATTCTTTCCTTCTATTTATTGGTGTTGGATGCTATAATTTTTGATTTAAAAAGTTCAGAAATATCTCAACACCATAAATAACATCCATCTATAGAAATCCCATGAATCCGCAGACGTTAGTTCGCCTACTTCTAATTTGTTTTCAAAACGACTTGCACACGCAGTAATCGAAGGAGAGGTAGATTCTATAGCAAAATTGACGTCATGACAGAAAATCGAAAAAAGAAGGTCCAGAATTGAAATCCTAATAACCTACAACACAGAAGTTTTATCAGAAACTGTCGTAAATTATGTGTTACACTGACGAGGAAAATTGGTTTTTTGTAGAACGTGTCGGCAAAGCACAACCAAGAAAACAATAACAACAAAGTTACCTATGCGGTTGGATAAAATAAGGAAGCAATTATGCTGCGAAGAAACATAAACAGTAATTGGTACAGGCCCAACCACCGCTCAATTTTCTATCAGGCGAACTTTATCTTCAATGCTAACATCAATAAAGACTACTTTCATTTTTCTGTTAAATAGAACAAAAATCACAAGAAGTCTCATTTATTGAAGCAAGAGAGTATCACCAGCAAACCGGTATTTATATGAATAATATCATTACGTTTCCAACTTCATTGACAAAATTAGTACTAATCAACAAACAAGGTATATGAGGATGTTTCACAGAAACATCTCCATTATCTGCAGAGTAATTTAGATTAATTCAAGAGCCTTCGTTAATTGCTATTCCTTTATAGCTTGATTTAGCTAATTTCTTAGAATAGAGAAATCCGACCAGAATTCGTGCTAAGGAGGATACTAGAGATTCGTTGATTAGCGATAGGAAAAAATAGTGTTCTAAATGCCATTTCGCTCCAGTGTTTTTTGGTTACCTTGAGAAATACGTGTAAAATTCTCCTTGTAATAAAATTTTTTGCACTTTGCTTTCTGAAGCATACAAGTGATTTGTTGGTAAATGACAAACCTGTTGATATGCGGCACTGTACTGGGCACCGACCTGGTTGACGAGCACCGGATTGAGAAGACCCATCTGCGCTGCCATCTGCTGCATACGACGAACCTGTACGAAATATGATTCTGGTAATGAATGAATCTGAATATTATTACTATTAAAATCATCGAACACGTCCACGTTTCCTTTAAAACCACTCTATTAATGATAATTTATTCATACATATTATTACTAAAAGTAAAAATACTCCTTAACATTTAGAGGGACACGTGACTTCTTAGCTGTATTTGCTCACCTGTCGTTCTTTTTCGGTATCGGCGTACTTGACGACAAGGCTTGAGCTGGCACCAGCCATTGTCTGACTACCGTGGAGAGCGGTGATGGCCATTTGAGCATCCAGAGCGTTCTTAAATTTCACAAAAGCACAACCTTTTGACGCACCATCGGCACCTCGTAACACTGTGACCTGCAAAAGAGTTGATACTTTATTCTATCTGACTATATAATTGAAAAGATTAGTGCTGTTATATTAGTGCTTAGTTATTGATGAAATTATGATAGTATCTGTCTATTTAAAAAATCTCAGGTGTTAACGGGATTCTTTGTCCTATATATAAGAGCCTCTGAATTGCGATGGAATCGAGAAGCTTAAATGAAAACGTTTCACCAATGATCATAGGAATGTTTTGGATAGTTTGGCGAAAAGAGATTCAGTAAAAGCTAACAATTTTCTTATGGAAAGTAAATTGATCCAAGATGTATTGCAAATGCCTTGAAATTTTTCCGTCTATCAATAATCAATAAGGAAGTATAAAATCGTAGTCAAATGAATTGTTATTAGAAATAATATAACATCGACCTTAAGAAAAAACATTAGATGCGTTTTAAAATAGATAATAACAACACTAGGCGGTGACAAACAATCAGCATTCGATTGAATATTGATGGATTTTCAATGTTGAATGAAGTAGGAATATGAATACTTCACTCAATCCCTCTGCTATCATCTTTAGTTGTACAACCAGTTATTTTGATGGCGTTGGAGCAAAGCCATTCAGTCCCTTTCGTTGGCCGGAAGCGCTGTCCCTCTAAGGGATATCGGCAATCAATCGGCACTATTCACGCCGACCCAGCACCGATAGCATCGCTCGAACAAGCTGACAGCCACTAGGGAATTTTGATGGTGATTAAATGTTATTCATGATTTTAATAAAGTTTTGGCTTATCACGTCAACTAACATTCCTAATTCATGGTACGTATCGATTGGTCGCTATCGCACAGGACCTAATGAAGTGTAAAAGCTGAAGTTGTTTACTAAGAAGTGTATTAAAAGCCGTCTCCTAATTAAAAGATTGATAACGTTCCACTCAGAGCTTTAGTAATGCCATCCAAAAAGGATTTAGGAGCAAGGAAAAGAAAACCGAACGAAAAGACAAAGGAAGCTAACAAAACCATGGACAGTTAGAATAGAAAAAACAGCAGACATGATGTATACTCAAGCCGATGACTCATACATGCTATGTTGCTTAGTGGCATCAAAACGACAGTAAAACAGAATCTCGTCCGTCAAAAAATGATATTGAACGTAATTTCAGAACATCGAAGGAAAGGATTCGGGTTTTTTCGTTACAATTCAATATTGCCACCGTAATGTTATTTTATCGAAAAAATTTTCACTCTAACATTTTTTTCCATAGGGTAAAGCCGTCTAAACATATGTAAATGAAAGCGACATCAATAATTCTTGCGTGTCAGTGCTATGTGCGAAGTTAGAGAAAAGGATTTACATGAGGAAAAAAAGTTTTCATGAGTTGAAAGACCATTTCTGATCGATCAGGAAGAGATCAGTTACATCAATTAATGCACAGTAAGGCGGCATTGATTGATTGCGGTGAGTGTAGCTTCTGTAATGATTCTGAAATGGCCCCTCATAATTCTTAATTTACATTTATTAATGCCACACTTCTATAAAACTTACGTTCAACAAACAACAACAAAACGATTATTGATTATTTATTCATGCTTTTCCCATTTAGCTATTTACGTTCTCTTTTAGTTGTATATATGTTATGGTTATTACATTTCATATCGATTTGAGATTATTTGTACAAACATATGAAGTGTACGAATGATCTCAGAATGTTCATGCTTCATTTGGGGTTTTTTGAATGGCCACAGTATTGATTTTCTGCTATTAAATGCGAAGCAGAATTAAATTTTCTGGCCATTCAGACGACGACAACGTGTGGACTAAGTAGTGAATATATTCCATATCATTATTCTATGCAGAACGATTACTAAAGAATTGAGGAAAGAAAAACACCTCTTCGAGTACACCGAACGGGACGAACAACGCTCGAACTTCTTCTTCGGATTGATGCTTTGATAGCATTCCAACGAATAATTTTTTATCATCGATCTGTAACTAAAAAATCACCAAGGTGGGATAGATTAATCTGAATTCTTGCTACCGTATGCCATAGCGATTTAGAAACTTATGGATTACCAAAAAAAGTTTTCCAGTAATCACCTTATCTTTTGGACTCGTTGGTCTGCTCTCAGTATCGGCTGGCTTTACTTGCATAGCACGATTCATCTGTAATAAAAAACTACCAGTTCAGACTTGCTTCTAGGAAAATTACTAATTATAATAAAAAATTCCTATCGTGGTATTAAGAAAACGGTCAAAACATTCGATGAATATTTCCAGTATTAAACAAAACCACAGTAATATTATGAATATCCATAGAAAATAGTCATTATCGAAAGTGAATGTTTGCGAAAATTTGCTCCAATATGAACGTTTATAATCTAACAAATGTCTGTGAATGTGTTGATATACGGTAACGCACAGTATTTAAGGATGATTTTGTAATGACTTTTACAAAATGCTTTATTGTTGTATTCGAAACAAACACGTTTTAACACTGCCATCTATAGCAGAGCTCATTTAAATGAACTCAATCACATTCCATTAGACTCAAATCTGTGAGTTCTCTATTGAGTAGACGAAATCATATGAAATTCAATACACTTTCATGGATATTCAATATGAATAAATTATGCTTCATTCAAAATGATGGAGGAAAAACAACTATCATTCGTATTCTCGTTTCTTCTATGATAGGTTTATAAGCAGAACAGCTGCTAAGAAACAATACAACGGATGTAATTTGCATAATATAAAAAATCAATTCAAAAATTCAGCTTTTGACTCGCCAACATTATTGGGATCGGTAAAAACATATGTCCGTAACTAAACGAGTATAATTTTACAATGAGAATCAAATATTTTAGTAATTATTCAATAGACCGTATAATTCATATTTATTTATTCTAAAACAGTAAGAACAACTTTTTTGCTGTCAAAAGTGTTTGTAACTTTTCGAAAAAACCGTTAGGTATAGACTGTGACTTAACTTTACTGGAGAAGTAGAAGCCTAGCACGTCATATGTTTATAGCTTACGTAATATTCAAAAACATATAACGAGAAACAACTCATACTATATCAACTAGGAGAAAAAAAGCTCCTTTCAAGCCTGAAGCGATTTTATGGGAAATATTCTAGTGGGTAGGTGATGAGCGAAGCCGATTCACGTACTCCTTAGTTGACGTGCGAAAGAATTTTCTCAACTTTCAATAGCGCCACAAATTTTATTGTATGCATTCAAATGAGAAATATTTTAAGCGATTATACAATTGTGAAAAGTGACAGATGGAAATATTTCGGGTAAGATGGATATAGGAAGAATTAGTGCAGAGAGATTATAAGACGAGTATGTGCCACTGGATTGGACTCGGAGGAATTTATGCCGGCCGGTTCGGCAAACAGATGCAAGTAGTAAGTGGTGATGGCGGATTGGCGTTAACCTCATTTCGCGTGACTTCATCTCATTCAGAAATCGAACAGCATGTGACTAACAAGTTACTATTTGCTCAATGTGTGTTCACTAATCGATATGTTCGTGATGTGACCTTTGGTAGCCGGAAGCAATAAAGGTCGATGTAGCAAAGTGAAGATGAACAGAATGATTTTAATTCGACTAAACTATCACAAAACAAATGATTGGTCATTGTTTTAGAAACTATTAGAAAAATGGAAATAATGAAAGGATTAAGTAGTGAATGGATTAGATGAGACATCTAGAAATGCAATTAACCAGCAGCTATCAGCCAAATGAATGAGAAAAATCAATGAACTACAATTAAAGCAATGACGCAGCTTTATTTTATTAGATGAAGTTTATACCTTTGACAATACTGTTCTAATCACAAAGTTCTAACCCTCAATCAAAATTCGACCTTTCATTTAGCAAACACTCGGCTTAGAATAACCATCATTCACATTGTTGAGGTAGCTGATCTACGACGACTTGATACATCACTGATTCTTAATAGTAATATGTTAGGCATTTCTGCCCGTTAATAAGTTTGAGATGAAGAACGATGGGGGATTAGGCTGATTTTATACCTCGAGGAAATGTTATGCATGAAATGTAAACTGTAAATGAAATTGAATTATGCAAGATTAGGTTTTAATTTTTCGGTCTAATGAGCCGCTCTACCATCATCTTCTATAACGTCGTATTCACGAACGCTGACAGCTGATGATCGATATCCGGCATCAAATTAGCGATTCTCTCTTTCTCGAATGGTCGCATAGTCGTTTGTGACTGCTAGAGAACCGCGTCATTAATCGTCGACCACCTGCCATTCGACTGAATTCAAAATGGTGGTCCTCACTAATCATCAGAAACCAACCTAATACTTTAATGTCAATTGATGCTACTCACTCATATGATCACATACATTTCATTCAGCTAACACTTATAGCTGGTCCCGTTACGATTGACTTTAGTCGATAGCGCTATCGTATTCTCGTCGACATACATGTCGTAATATCAAACGAGAAGAGGAGTCGAAGTGAACAGAGAAAGCACTTTTTAATATGAAAAATAAGTCTCTGAATTTTTTTTGTCGAATTATTAGTCAAAATATCAGTAGAAAAAACAATGTTGTGAAAAAATTTGATTACTGTAGCCAATATTCCCACTTAGAAAATCTCATAGATTTTCATATAGAATGAATTAATGTATGAAAATATTGAAAAAATGCTTAAAATTTAATCACTTTCATACATTTAATGACCACCATTCTATAGAAAATCAACAATAGTCGGAAGAATTTTCAATCGATAACGTAACTAATGATGAAATATTTGTGACAAAAAAAAAAACAAAGCTTCTGACTTTCTATTGAAATAGGAGAGAAAAAAAAAGGGGAAGAATTTAGCTTTATGCTGTTAAAAGGAGGCAAAATCATTACGAGTTACTGAAAAGTATAATGAAATCTGAGGCGAATTCCGAAAATTCGCCAATTCGCCGTTGGTGGCAGCATAATTTTCGTTGAATTTGTTGATTCTGTTATGTTTTTGTTGCCAAAAAGCAAAAAAAAAACGAAAATAGTTTTAGGAATATGAAAATTTAGTTATTTTTTCATTTTTATGTCTACTTTTGTTATAAGAAACAGATTTTTTTTGTAGCTCAAGCTTATACCTAAAGCCTCGCTTGTTTTCGAGGGAAAAGCTCGAGCAAGTTTTTCATGACATACGCATATGTCCTGTTTTTTTCAAACATGCTTTTTTTTTGTTAATAAATTTTAAATACGATAGGATTTCGTTCTATTGATCGGAACGAAAAAACTTCGATCGATTTTTCAAGAGAGTTTTAAAACATCGGAGAATTAGAAAAGACGTCTGTATCATTTCAGAAGAAAAGCTTTGATATCGATTGATTGAATGAATTCTTATCGCCTATCTAAACAAGAAATATACAATTTTTCATTCCTCTATGAAACTCTTCTTTCTTTTTTCGCTAAGCTACCTTACAAAGTTATTCACTCGAGTTACCCTCCATTATATTTTTTTCGCCTGTCTTTCAACTTTTTTTTTTCGAATGAGGTCAACTCGTTCTTTCTCTTAACATTTTCAAGCTTTAAAATTTTGTCGCAACTTTTTTAAATCCAATTTTATTGCTGCTTTTTTGTCTTCGTACTTTTTTTGGGTTCTATCGTACTTTTAGCTTTCAGTGTAATTTTTATAGAATGATAATCACTTGAATCAATTTAAATCTCACAATCACTTGAATAAGTTATTATATTACAATCAATTATTGTTTTGAGTGCTTCGAAAGTTATCAGTTAGTTTTCTTTATGAATCTTAACAGCAGTTATCAATCAACATTGATAAAGCTGTGAGGTAGTAGAGGTGGTAAGCATGTCTATAAAGAGGTCAGTTCATACTCCTTCATCTATCGAACACCTGGCTCTTTTTTTTGAAGTCGTAATAACAGATTACGCTAAAGAAGTGCCATCATGAATAGTTATATAAATCAATATCGGTAAAAAACATTATTTTAATGCTACGTTAACTGCATAGACACTAACTCTACGATGAGTAGCTCAATTATTCTTACGGTAACTCGAAGGCCTGAGTTGTAAGAGATTTTTCTCTGACATCTATCCAATCTATTAACACTTCAACTCTCTCTCCGCGTCAACAACTTCATCTCTTTCTCTGTCTCTCTAATGTCTATCTGATACAAAACGACCTCATTGGTCTGAAAACTTTTCTGATAGCGATAAAATATGAAAAATTGAATACATTGAGATTTTGTGGCTTCTACTTTTTCTCTAGACTTCACATTGTAGAAATTTCCTCACATAGAAATTCCTTAATCATTCAACTGATTCCGTTGAGTGAAAATCGATTAAGGAAATTACTCAACCTTTTTGATTGGTTTTGAGTTTTCGAACAAATTTTGACGACCTGTCGAACATCGTATGGCAACTAGATTTATGTAGTTAGATAAGCTTATAACTTCACTGTTTTTTGCTTTTATTTCTGACAAGACCTGTGAAATCGAATTCAGTGAAAATTGATTTAGGCCTCACTTAACAGACGTAACTAGCCTCAAACATGGGTTATCCTACAATTTTTTGCCTGGAAAACCTTTGCCTAATGAAAGTTTTTTTTTTCATAAGCTTCAGATTTATATCTTTGGACAGCACACCAATTTCGTGAGGGAGGGATTTATTGATAACAGTGAAAGGTTTTCTACATGGCATTTGTCATGTTTTGACATAACCTCAATATTGATATGATCTGAGAAAATCGATTACGGTCATATTCTCTTCAATTTCAATACAATTGATCTACGTTGGTAATCGAAATATAAAATATGAAGATAATAAAATTCATAAATTAGACAAAAAACAACAGCTCAATCGATTCATAACGTATTCTTAAACTTCTCATGGATTATTCTATTCTTAGTTCTAAATAGAAAAAATTCAAAGCCATGAAGGATGGGAAATTTTCCAGTTCCAGGAAGTTTTTTGTGCAATAGAATTTACGTACCACCTCGTTCCTCTTTCCCTTCATTAATAATGGTTCATTACATATTTGTGTAGTAGACGGGAAACGAAAATAAATACAAATAAATAATAAACAACGTTTGCTTTTCCTATTTAGGAGACTTCAATTTGTCAATGAATGATAAACTCCCAAAGGGAGCTGCGTTCAAAGTGATAAACAACTCAACTCAAAAAAAAACGAGGTTTTCCATCAAAATTTACAAGCTCTGATACTCTTCTCAAACTCAAAAATTCGATTTTTTTTTGTTTGTCGATGCGAAGCTGAGGTATAACCCTCATACACTGATACACACACAGTAATTCGATAAATATGATAATTTCATAAGATCTCTTGCGTTACACTTTTACTAATCTTTGAACTTTCAGGTGTTTTTAGTAAAATAATGATAAAAATGAAGAAAGAATATGAATACTAACATTTTTTTTTTTGATAAAAATTCCACCAACACACTTTTAGATAACATGTGTCGTGACGTCATGGTTGTCATGACAACCAATTCCATGCGTCAACGAACATTATAAAATCACCATGGAATGTTGATAATAGAAAACGAATTGAACTCAATTACTACCGTAATCTCATGTCTAAAAGAGATTATTCATCAATTTCTCAGAATATTTCGTATTTCATGATGAACGGAAAAGCGAAATATCGATCGCGTCCCTCTTTTCACTTACTTTCCAGTAAGTCTTTTTTTTGGAGAACAATATTTCATCAATGGAAATCTCACTCAAAACGCTACATTTTCATGGACGAGTTTTCCGAATGTCGATCAGTCTTACGGTAATGTGCGACCTTTTGGGATTATCGGGGCACTCATTATGTTTTACAAACATCTAACGTTTTTTGAGGAGTCACAGTAAACTCAGTATATCGATCATACTGAGAAAAATCACGTAAAATAGTGGCAATTTTCTTTGCTAACATTTCGATCCTTTTGATAGTAACAAAAGAAAAAGTATTTAAATTCTTTGCAAATACAAAAAATCCCGGTCTATCCTCACTGCAAAAAAGGTTTAGTTTTTTTTTTCCCTCAAAGTTCATATGAAATGAATATAAGAGCGATACAAAACACATACGGTTATAAAAATTGAAATTGCTGCATATTCAAATAACTTAAAATATGATTATTTTGATATATAGGAAAAGGCTGAGTTAATATTGATCACTTGAGGGCCTCCTATGGTTATAAATGATGAGGTCTTATCTGATTAGGAAATTTGTAGACTGAAAAATTTTGCGACAACGTTTCAGGAAAAATAGGAAACCAAGCTTCTATTTTTTATAAGTGTAAAAAATATAAAGCAACAAATCAAAAAAAAAAACAGGTGACATCATCTATAAAATATATTTTGTCAAATATTTATTTTGGTTTTTTTGCTTGCACTGTAAGCAACATACTCTGATTTCGATGTGTTTTCTTTTTTTTATTTGTTTGTGATAAATAATCCGTAAATATTTATTGAAATTATGCAAATGGTGACGAGTTATTTCGAGCTTTTCCTAGCGATATAGAAAACTAATAGCAAAAAAAAAATCTAGGAGGTATATCGAAGCAACTTGCGTTGATATTTTAAATTATTCAACTCAAATAAAATAGAAAAAAAGCAGTTGTAGAAAAGTAAATTTAAGCAATATTTTCGTATGAAAATAATGATAGCAATAATGATATACAAAAATGGCTTTATAGCAAAGAAGATTTTTTTTTTCCTCGTAAGAAAATAAAAAAGGCGAACTCTTATAACTCACTCCAGGTAAGGTTTTTTGGTCGTGAAGTGCTGCCTGACATTTCATGGCGCTGTCACGATGACAATACGTCAAAAAAGCACATCCTTTATGCATTCCTTAAAAGTTTTTTTTTTAACTCAGAATTTTAACCTCATTCAAATTTCATTCAGCGGTGACAACAAACCAGTATATTTGTCCTTTAAAATGGTGAACTCGTAGATTTTCCCAAATTGCTCAAATAAATGTCGTAAATCTTTTTCTTCGAGATTACGAGGAATCTGGAAGAGTACGAAAAATCGATGAACATTTACATTTAGCATGTTAATTAGATTAAATTTATATGAGGTTGTATTGTAGGTGTGTGCTGTAAATTTCGACTGTACTGGGATGTCTAATATTCCAGAAGCATTCGTATGACGAAAGCATAAGAGTTTCCTTCAGAGCGAGAGTCTCAGCTTCAATAGCTTTCAACAGCTATTAATGTTGCGAAATGCGAATATTAAGATATAATCCAATATGAAATCCCTCAACGCTTCTTTGTGAGTTATTAGGTTCGATGCCGTTATGCGTCACTGTGCTCTCCTCTTTCCGAGAGCCCTGAAGAAAGCTTGAGGGTATCGATCTGGACACGCGACTAACATGGCGCACATTTTCTGTCATTACTGAGTATCGAGTATCAGTGCTTCAAGCTCTAACACGGATATGACCATCATGTGTATAAAGCTTACAACTTGAATAGAGTAAGTAAATATTCATATATTTTGTATTATACTGAGTACAGAAAAAGTAAATCGTAAAATTCATAGAGGAAATACAATCGAGCTTAAACGTTTGTGTAGTCATCAGATGAGCTTTCAGTGGAATTCACATCAGCACTTACCTGACCAACAAATAGTTTTAACGCATCCGGATCTTTCACTGGAAACCCATTAGAATCTGTAGAAGATGTAGAGCTGGCGCGCATTTTAGGACAAGTGTGAGCAGTCAGAATTTAGTCGGGAATAATGACGATGAGGGAGAAAAAAATATCAGAATGTTGTGTGGGACCGACTACGATAGGGAGTTGGTGACGCGGTGGGGACACAAGAGACGACACGGCACGACACGACGACGACACGACGCGACACTGCTAGCCTAATGCCATTAGCCGTGAGGTTTCATTAATTCCGTTTTGAAGGCGGGATTAGTCACGCCCTATCAACATAGTGATTGGTGTGTGAGCTGTTCAGCAACGCCCTCGCTTCGCCACGATTGGTGACGTGGCGGTAACAGCTGCATGGACGGATAATAGGCTGACCTCTTCAATGTAGTTCTTGGATTGTCCACTCGAGTGGATCAGTGCGTAAAATTAAGAAGCCATACGTACCATGATGACAGATGTGTTAAGTGCTCTAACATAAAAACAGCTATTTGTTTTTTAGAGCATTTTCAATTTCAATTAAGTTATTTCATTCAGATCAAAAAAAAAACAAACTCAAGGAGGAAGTTACTCTTAACTTCATATAGAACTTATTCTCAAATAAACTAAACATTTTTCTGTTACTATTAAAGAGGAACTGTCATCTAAACTAAAGAGCAGTTGAACAGCAAAATCGATATGTAAGCTCTACGAATCGATTCATAGAAAAACTTTTAACAGCTTTGGATTCATTCAAGAATGAAAATTTCTTCAAATTTGATATGTGAGGCTTTACGAATTCTGTTTTGACTCGATAACGAACACTTCCTCCGATAGCAAACGTGGATTTCAAATTACAAACAGGCACGGAATGGCTGTCAATTAGCTGAAGCGGATTTGATTAGTTTTTTCCGCAGCTACATTGTCCTTTCAGAGGGATCTACAAGTATCTTTAAGATATCGATATGACGTAGAAAAAGTGAAGTAAAGTTTTTTGTTCTAATAAAAACAAGAAGATTAGAAAGTTAAAAAAAACGGCTTTCTAATAATTGAAAAAAACATCCTCGTATATTAAAGATATTGATTAAAAAGAAAATAAAATAATCGGTTAACTTTTATGTATACAAAAAAAGTCTACAGAATTTTATTAAAAATGTTTTCAATAAGTTAACGTTGAGTAAAACGACACAAGAATAACTCAGTGCTGTGAGGGAAACTTTGTGTGTTTGTTGGCACTTAATTCGTTTCTCACTTCTGCTTAAGTTTTCATCACTCCATTCATTTAAGGTTTTATGGCTTAAACATTTTTTTTTAAATACTAAACTTATGTGAAACACCAAAACAAAGTTTTGCAAAATAGCTGAATAAAAAACAACTGCACAATGAGAATTCTAGATCAACCTGAATTCTGTAGATAAACCGTTCATTCAGACATTACAGTATCCCCTTTACAGTAAACGAATTGTGCGATTCCTAGTTGAGATTAGTAGAAAAACATTCAATGAAAGTTTTTTTTCTTTATTTTTTCAAAAAGTTACTAAAATTTTGATGAATGTTTGATAAATATTCTAGAAACAATAATAAAAGCATGAATAACAAAACATTGAATCATCAAATTTTTTTTGTCAAAAATCTCGATAAGGCTCTTTACTCATAATATTTTGAGGAGGTAACATACCTAATGATGCTGAGTTAATTGTAAAACTTCAAACCTCAGGCGGAGCTGTAGCGAACTGATTTGTTTGTGCGACCTGAGGTTGCAAGTTTTGTGATCCACTCAGCATCATTAGGGATAAAAGAATAGAAAGGGCATTTCAGCCTACCGTAGTTGGTAGAAAATAAGTAGAATTTTTGAGGAACGAGTTGTTTTACCTTTTAATCAATATTTGACTTGTTTAAAAATTTTCGTCTCTAAAAATTGAATTTCGAAGAGATCTGCCTATTTGTAAATAGAGCTTTTTTTTCACGCGGAAACTTTGAGCCTCATCAGTTTTTCTTTCAGCAAATCAACGCCACTGACGAAACTTTTACTAGCCGAACTTAAAACTCTTAAGAAAATTTGAATATTTCTATTCGCAGAAAATCAATGAGCTTCTACTGCGCTGCTTCACTTTTTAATAAGAAAAAATTTTCGTCAACAATTATAATTGTTTGTCTGAATATTTTATAAAATTATAAATATTCTTTTTTTAAAATTTTTGTTCAACAAAGAAATAACACCTGGAAAAAAATCGTATAAATCACAAAATTTTCAGAAGGTTAATTTTCGATTTTTTTCTTGTCACCAATTAATGATCTTCAGGTATCTAACTGATTTTTCCCTCCAAATAAAAAGAATATACAATTGAGTACTGTTGAGTCTCGTAAATAATGAAACTCTTTATTTCAATCAACTTTAATTCAACGCATATACATACCTTATGCGTTTACGTTTCTCCTATCATTAATGATCTTTGACCTTTCAAAAATTCTACAAAAACCTAAAAAATAAACAACATTTTCGGCTAATTCAAAAGATATTGTTAGATTGAAAGTTATTTTAATATAATTTATTACAAATACATTAATAAAAATAGTAACGAAATACACACGTTATGCATTGCTATCAATGAATTTACTATTTCGTTAAATAGTATAGTTTTTTTTTTCTCTTATAAAAATAGTAAGCTCACGATTGTACTGAACATTGCTTTCATTTCCTTCCTGCCATTGAAATGTCATACTACTAAAGTCGAAAGTGAAGCTTTCATCCCTCTTTTATTTTGAGGTAAGAGGAAAATAATCTAAAGCTCGTGATGTACACTAGTGATAAGACCAATGCCTTAAGGAATTTGAAATAGTAAGTTCTAAAATTATTATCTTAGTGAAAATAGAGATAAAATTGATATTAGGTCTATTTGATAAATTGGCTTCCGCTTCACTGAATATCAAACGTTAACGAAATGAGGATTTCGTTCATTTTCAGTTATCTATTTAATTAAAAAAATCTATCGATTAACATTTATAGTGTTGATATGTTTTTTTTTCACAATTAGTCGTATTTTTAATTTTGAAAAATTCTCCCGATAAAGTTAATTTTAGCGTAAATTTGCTTATTAATGAAAATTATGAAAAAAATTTTCTCTATTCAAGTATCTCCAGCTTTTTCTCCTTCTCATTTTTTGAGGTTACAAGCGAATCAAATGTTGCCTAAAATCAGAACTATGAAAGGGAAGCACTCGATTTTCTAAGCAGTCATTATGATCTGTAAGAATTTTCCTGTTACAAAAATGTCTTTAAACCGAGCAAGGAGGCGAACGTGGTGATCAATGATCTCTATACCTAGTACACCTCTGAGTTGACGCGTATGGAAGCAGTCGGTTCCGTACGTTGGTTACTGAAGCTCTGATTACCATAACGCAATTAACGTGGCTGAGCTTGTTCGTGCTTTTATATGTTGTTCACTACAGTGGGAAACTAGTTGAGATCAAAAAAATTGAAAAAAATTGAAAAAAATTGAAAAGTGTAAAAAATAACTGACCGTTACTGTTACACAGACTCCTCATTTGGTGAGGCATGTTGTAGACAAATAATGACGATGATGGCGCAGATGTTGTCGACAGCTGGTGCCGGCAAAATAAGTGGGGGCCACCATCATCACGGGGTGTCGACCAAGAAAATGACATGACCCAAACCCACCAACTGCTTCCAATGCTCGAGCCTGTTTTTAAATATAGCACGAGGTTTTTTCATACACTTAAGTTCGAATTGCTAGAAAACTTTGAAAGAGCTGTAGATCACAAAGCTTGATAGTCAGATTCTCAAAAACAACAATATTAAGATAATAACAAGCACAATGTTTTATATTGTGATTCATTTTTTCAATTTGATTTATGTTGTTTTTAAGGCGTTTTGTTTAGTATGATATTATTTTGGTTATATCGTATAAATATTGACACAAATATTTCAATAATTACAAAAAATATACTTGCTTGTTTTACTGAAGATCCGTTAGAACAAATTTCATCAGCGAAACAAAATAAGCAACAACAACAATCTTGACAAATATGCAAATTAGCAGAAAACAAAAACATAACAACAAACAAACGTTTCTTTGCTTTCGTGGACGAATTAAACTCGCTACTGTAGGTGACGAAAAGATGAAAAATCTGTTTATGTTATTGATTGATATACCGTACCCGCACCGTAATATAATGAAAATCTAGTTATTGTATTACGGTAGGACTCAAATATACTAATAGATTTGCTGGAAAAGAATGAATTAGATCTCGTCTGTGAATTGAATTTTAGTACATCTAGTAATTTTAAACAATTTTCAAAAGAAAGGAAGCACATGAAACATTTTACAATTGCAGCGACTGGATTTAGAAGAAAAAAAATAGAAACTATAAGGTTGGTGCGTAAGTAATTACGGCTATTACACGTTTTAAGGCGCTGTAAATCGCAATCATTTTTGCATGCATAGAATATTTTGTAATAATTTTAATAGTCATTATTGATGTAATTGATTTTTACTTTTTTTAATTTCGTACCAACCATGGCAGGTTATGATATCGTTGCTTTTAATACTTATTATAGCTAAGTTAACCATAAAACTTCGAACCTCAATCACAACTCAAAATATCATCAAGTCATTGCAGTTGGCTGTACAGCTGAGTGAATTGAGATATGAGTCAAAAATGTATAGCATAACGAAATTCTATAAGACATGAGGTTAAAAAAATGATTACCACAGTTCTATAATTAACTCAGTTTTGCAGTATGTCAAATTTATTAGTTTTTTATCCCTCTATCAGCTTTACAATTTATTTTTTCCATCCTGATGAATTTTTTATTCGGAAGTGTTTTTTAGCTATACATAAATATTTTTTATATTTGATTAATAATTAATTTAAAAATGTTTCATGCTAAATAAACAATCTTTAAAAGTTCGTTAAAAGCTGCTAATTAGTTTATTCATTTGACTTATGAAAGCAATTTATTGATTTTAATGGAAATGGAAGTGTTTGCATAACGATTCTTCTACCGCAACAGCATTAATTAATTCTATAGTTTTTCTAATTTAATACGATATCGATGAATGCACCTCACTAAATTGAGTGATCGTAACATTTAAGTATATATTTTCCGATTGGACAGATGTACAATATGTAAATTCGTCACTCCTGAAGGTGATCGACGTCATGACCTTGCACGGGTTTAACGTTGATTGCTGGTCGCGAACGGTGGTGACACATTCAGTTATGGCGAGACGAATTAATCGCTCAGCTGTTTTCTGATGTGGGTGGTCCCAAAAAAGTGCATTGTTTATTAAAAAGATTATAGAAAGAATGTTTTAAAAAACACAGATAATATTGACTTAGATGAGTGCCGAGGTGATAAAACGTGGGTGCTGTAGCTATAACATATCACCACCATAAGTTAGATAAACATTGTATGCCTGGGCATAAATTGTCTCGATAGAGCTATCGGTAGTACGCAATGCTGGCAATCTGCTTGGTGCGGGTTCGAGTCTCAGTGAGAGCCTCGAATTCTGTGACTGACTCAGAATCGTGGGACGCCCATATCACCATATCAAATTCAGTGGTAAATAAAATTTGATAACTATTGTGCAATTTTCTACACTATAAGTATCAACTGAAAGAAAAAATGAAGGCTCTGTGTAACATTTCTAGCTCAGAAAAAAAAAAAAAACAAAAAACGCTGTAGAAAACAAGGAGTGAGTTAGATAATGCCAATGTGTTTTTTTATATTTCCTCATAATACAACACAAATGCTGAGCGCTTATATGTTATCCTCATTAATATTCATCCTCACTAATATTCTTCAGTCTAGAATGCTTAATATAGTCAATTTTGAGGGAGAGAGAGATTCATTTGGCGTCGTTCAATTTTCTTATATGATTTATGAAATGTTCTTTACTCGTTTCAATAATAAAATGCTAAGATAATCTCCGATGAGCATTATTGATTAATTCAATAAATAATTAGATAGTCAGAAAAAATTGAGTTTTCATAGAAAAAAAAATTGCATTTTTAAAAATTTCATACCATGACATCATCATTGATCGCATAATGGAGTACTTTTTTTATCTAGAACAATCTATAAAACTCCTTGTTCTCTCGTGAAGTTTTCAAGAATAAAGAATAAAAATAAAAAAATATTATAACTTAAATGAAGTAAAGATACCTCAATTCTTCGAGTTATGATGCGATTCAATAAAGAGTTAAAGTTTGTGTAGAAAATTTTAATCTATGCAAAAAAAAAGTTATTTATTTTTACAAAGACTATTTAACATTGAGGTTATTAACTCAAAAAAATTTATAGAGTCAAAAAGAAAAGCTTAAGTTTTACTTTGAGTATTGGCTTTCGCTTTCCAAAGCATTTATAAAGCTTTCAGCATAATCAGTTCGACGAATAGATTTCAACTAAAAAATCAACTGAGCCACCGTACACGATGAAGTGCTGTTTGTTTTTTACAAATAGAAATATTAAAATGCAAAAATAAGTAAAAATTATATTAATTACTGACAAAAATAAAAATAATGAATAAGGTTCTTATTAAAATAAATCGTCAGTAAAAGTTAATTAAACTGTGTTCCACTTTGAAAAATATCAACGTTCTTACAGTCGTTTTAATATTTAATTGTTAAAATGTTCTATTAATATTATTAATAATCTTGAACACATTGCACTCTGGATAGTTTTCAACTTTGAAAGCTGGTTTGTGAGGACATAGAATGTTGAGTGATTACAGAACAGGTATCTCGTTAGTTCAATCGGTCGCACACCTCACCGGAATTATGACAGATGTGAGTTCGAGTCTCGCTGATGTACGAATTATTACGTTTAACTCAGCAAAATATGATATTATTACGAATGGATATCTACTTCAACCTTTAATAGCTGACAGATAACAAAGTTAAATAATAGACATGGTAGTGAGGATAGGATAAGCACTGGCAAAATCTATCATTTTGGAGGGGCACGCACCTCACATTGTTAGTGCTGCTTACCTCCCTCCAGATTACTTCGTTGTAAATTCATCGATGTTTGAGAGATTAAGGCTTGGCTAGCCTCGGAACACACTCGACCTCAGATATCGTGTATTCAAGCATACGTCTTAGTATCGCCCCTTCTACCACTTCATATGCAATCGATTTGAATCGATAAAAGTCATGCACAACTTCAGCTTCGTATCAAAAAAAGTAGCACAGTTATGAAAATCATCTAAAAACACTTCAACACTTAATCGAAAAGAAAATAAAAGTTGAATACTAATTATTATTGTTGCTATCATAACGGTCTGATGCAGAGCCACATTGATCTATGACGATCGCTTACCGTATGCATGTTGAAAATACGATAGATCACTCGCAGTTTTTACGCATCAATCTTTGAAATTTTTATATTTTCTTCTATTTTTTTATAAAACGAAATTATCAACCTACATAATGACTGAGTATCTTTTGTGTTCAAATATCAATCAATAAAGACTTAACGAGCTAAATTTAAGAAAATGAAAAGAAAAGATTAAAAATGGGGAGCGCATTGGTAGAGGTGTCACAGTGACATCTAGCCCCGAATCAGTTCGCGTCAGCCAAATTGGTACCAGAGGAATCTCGGTGAGATAACTAGCACGGACTTAGAGAAGAGTGGTCAACTCAAGTTACTGTATGAATCAGACTCTCACTCATCCACCACCACGATATCACGTTGAAAACGAATGCGAAGGCGCATTCAGCTACAACGGATTGATCAACGCCGACGCTTATCTTATTATAAAGAATATTTGATGCAAGTTAATCGATAAGGGTTTAAGAGTTTTGAGCTCTCTTTTATTTTCATTCAAACAAGTAAGACCTGCAAAACACGAAGAGCCAACACAGCCGCTCCTACTTTACCAACTGTTACGCAGTTTTCAATATTGGTCAATGCAGGACGAGAAGCGGTGACGACATGAATGTCAGCAGATTATCTTCTTTCATACAATCCATTGATTTCTTTGATGTCGGTCGTTTCATCTACATGATATTTTAACGGTATATTGTAAGATTAAAAAGTTTTCTAACAAATGTATAAGTATAATGGTAAGCCTGAAGAGGAACGTGAGCTAGTGAGAGGACTCTTTAGAACGAATACCTTTATGAGTAGGTGCATTTTATAGACCAAATGCTTTGGTAATATTTTTGTTGTGATTGTTGTGATTGTGTTAAAAAAAAAACTAGAATAGGAAATTTTTGGATATCTGCCAACTTGGTCAGAATGATGACGATGAGTTATTTTTATAACACTTAAGGTTTCTCCTATAGACATGCTTCGAAAATATTCGTTATATGCTAACTTAAAATTTGAGATAGAAACAAATAGTTCAACTAAAAATAGAGCTGCAATTTCAAAAATATTGTTTTCCCATAATCAATATCTATGGAAAATATTAAGGTGATTTTTAGGCCTAGCAATAAATATGGTTGTCTGCCTTTTCATTTTAACCTTCTATGGTCGACAATCTGTCTATCGTTCTGAAGAGGTAAAGGTAAAGGTACTCATTTCCTTCCCTGTCACTTATGTAATTTGAATATTTTGCTACATGATGATCAGTCATTCCTATTTCTGACCATAACATTGTACTGCTTTATTTTGATGATCCGTCGAGATCAAAAACATCGAAAATGAAACAAGTAAAATAAATAACACGTGACATTTCTGTTGTATTGTTTAGTTGTTTCCTATTAATAAGATGAGCTTAGAAAAGCTTTCATAGCAACCAACCCTTGTGAGATGCGCGAACAAATTCGTGTTCATCGTGATACCATGGAGGTGATTGAATGAGAACGTTGGCTATAAAATGGCTTGAGTTTACGACTCTCCATCCAGTTAGTGATACCAGCCTCATACGGTTTTTTTGAGTACCAATATACCGATCTCGGATGTAGGTTGGGTTTGGTAGACCTACGAGCGGCCGAAAACCTGATTCGGGCCTGTGTGTTTATATAGGACCTCCACCGCTACGCCACGCGCCTTTCTAATTTTATATATTTACTAAAATTCAAGAAGAATTGTTTGGAGCGAAACAATTTTTGTTTATTTGAACGTCTGATAAGCGGAAAATTCAAATAAGTATCATCCACATTCCTGTTCAAGGATCAAAACTACTTAATTAATAACAATCGCTGATGATTCATTAGTTGGAAAAAAAAATCCCTGTTTTCTCTAACCTGTTTTTTTGTAATAACTGTATAAGTACTTTAAGACTTTACTTATCATTATAATAATGGTCAATCCTAATGTGGGTGTATCTTCAACTAGACTTCATCGTAGAATCCGAAATCGTTTTCATCAAAGAAGCTGCTGAGGTGATTGAACTCTTCGATGTTCGTAGCTCTTCGACACTCGGAGCACCTTCCACAATCTGTCGTTGGAAGATGTGAAGTCCGTTTGGTGTGGGTCTTTTAGTACTGAATTTATGGAGAAACTAAATAAATGAATGGCTTCGTTACGATAAGCTTGAGAAATACGCATAAATATACTTATAAATCAGAAAAAAAACCACGAGTTTATTGAGTGGTGGTCAAAAAACGGCTCGCTTTTATGAAATTATAATAATTAATTAACGATACAAAATTCTTAGAATTTTTTTTTGGTTTAATTCAAAATATTCCAGCTCATACGACGATGATTCGTAATGAGAATGATGCAGAATAAGCCTAAATAGGTACTGAGCCGAAGCATGAAGGAAGGGAAAACCAACACGAATTGCGAAGACGATGATAAGGACCTAGCAGGCCGACGAAAAACGAGCAATTGATAAATAAGATACGATGAATTGTTGCGTTGATCAACCTTGATGATAGGCTTTGAAGGCCTGGTGTGCGACAGCGAACTGATTCGGGCCTGCAGAGCAGATCCACCAATGCACCACTGCCACTAAGTATTTCAATGCTTGCTGAGCCAAATGAATATATTTCGAAGCATAGGCATTGAGCCATAACATGTCAAAATTTTTTTGAATAAGCATCTTGATGTTGTTAGATCCTATGAGGGAAACTATAAGCTCAAAACAAATTTTTAGCTCTTTCTAGACTCATTCATTCATTGAACCGTTACTCCAGTTTATTTATTCTTTTTTTTGATAATTTTCATCAAATTCATAGTATATCACGTAAAAATTATTACCTTTGATGGTGAGCGAATCCTAAAACTTTGCGCCTAAGGCGAGACTATTCAGTTCCATGTGATTCACTCAGTACCATTAGGGATATAAGCACAACAAAATTATAATCTACCCCAACTGATAGAAAAAATAAATAAAACAACCACGAAAAATTTGAAACTGCGCTATTATTATCGTATATTTTAAAATAGTTTTTAGTTATTTCATATGTTCCCCCTTACCACACGAAAACTATTGTGAAAATCCAAATTTTTGAGTTCGCCACAAATCGTGGATCCTCAGTCATCAAGATTTTTAAAATTTGACCTCGTAATTATATTCATTTGAATCGAATACAAATATAATTTCGCAGTCAACATTAAACTCATCGTTTGCACTAAGGAGTAAACCGCTTCATCGAAGAACAGAAACGAAACTCATTAGCGAAAGTCACAAGGTACAAGACGAATGATTGAGGGACGAGAGGTAGAAGTAGAATGAATGAGGGACGAGAGGTAGAAATCGAATTATTGAGGGACGAGAGGGAAATGTCGAATGATTGAGGGAAGAGAGGTAGAAGTCGAATGAATGATCTAAATAAATGAAAATATTAGTTAAATAAGAGAATAAAATAAATTAATGTTTTGCAACTTTATTACGATATAGAAAACGGAATATATGTATTGAGCTACGGTAAGTCTAAGTTGAATGATAGAGGGACGAATTTAGAAGTAGACTGAACGAGGGACGAGAAGTAGAAATCGAATGATCGAGGGACGAGAGGTAGAAGTAGAATGAATGAGGGACGAGAGCTAGAAGTCGAATAATCGAGGGACGAGAGGTAGAAGTAGAATGAATGAGGGACGAGAGCTAGAAGTCGAATAATCGAGGGACGACAGGTAGAAGTCGAATGATTGATCTAAATAAATGAAAATATTAGTTAAATAAGAAAATAAAATAAATTAATATTTAGCAACTTTATTACGATATAGAATGGGAAATATATGTATTGAGGTACGGTAGGTCTAAGTCGAATGATAGGGAGACGAATGTAGAAGTAGAATGAATGAGGGACGAGAGGTAGAAGTCGAATGATTGAGGGACGAGTAATCTAGGATAGTAAGCAGCACTGACTTGACAACAGACAGGTCCTCTCGAGTCAATGTATAGGCAGTACCTTTTCAAACATCATACGATAATCTCGTGACTCGTTTGTCACCTTAGGTTTACCCAGAGTCAACCAACTGATTATCGTTATCTATTGATATTTGTCGTTAGTGTGGGTTCTCTGTGAACTTAACTATTTGTAAGAATAGAAAACAATCGATATTTGTCAACATTCACGCTTTTATACGAGTGGGAATGCATGTATATCTCTGTATAATATATCTCTCACGCAGATGCTTGTAGTTATAAATTTGCATAATCACATTGGGGGTGAGTACCTACTCAATTTGGGTCAAAGCAACAATCCGTTTCAATAGTGTTTACATTTTAAAAATACATCATGCTTCTGATGTTTTGAAAATTACAAAAAAACTATGCACGACTTCTTCAAACAATTTTTTGTAAGTCAATATCTAATTGATAAATTATCATAAAAAACGACAATATGCTAAATGAATTTTTCTAATGAAAAGTCAATTTTGAAATATTGATTAATTTTAATTTACTTAACCTTTGCAAAAACTATATTCAGTACCTGATGCTTTTTTTCCAATAAATATTTAATAAACAAACAAATATTAAGAAGAAAGTAGCAGACGCAGTTGTAAATGAAGAAGTAGATCATCTTTCCTCATAACCAGATTATTTGGTAATAAAATTTTTTGATTAATTTATTATTAGTATTGGAAACTAATAAATAATACCTAAAATTACATTGTTGAATGGTTGGAAACGAGAGAAAAAAGCATTCTTAGAAAACGAAAACCGCAGCGAATAACAAATGGCATAGTGAAAATTTTATTGACCGAAAAATTAAATACTCTACTTGAGATTTCAGTTAATTTTATCCCTAATAATATCACTGATCATTGGAGAGGTATTTTGATGCACCGTTTTTCCATAAGTAAGGGCGCCAGCATAATTTCCACTAGCTTCACTTTGATGCGGTCGTCGTCTTCAGTGGTCGCTTACTTCCAACATAATGACATATACAAGTCCATTGCATAATCATAAATTCGTATTCATCTGCGAATGCAGATGGTTCACGTTAACTACGACACGTCAGCCCGTTGTTTACGTAATCGTCCGAGGAAGCGCTTGCACTTTTTTGGAGTCCATTACACAGCGCTTTCCGTCCAACTGTTCAGTTTTATATGTGGTCGACCGGTCGGTGTTTCGGTATCTACGTATAGTCGTCCGAGTTCTGAACATAGTATATATTTAAAGGTTTAAAATGCTTATCTCGGCTATGTTATGGATGCCGGATGGGATTTTGAAGACCTTATCAAAGGGCTATGCAGAAAGTTTGCAGTTTTTAGAATGATTAACCTGTCAGTCCATGTCTCTGCCACATAGCAAGGTGCTGAGAGGACTGTTGAGTCGAAAGGATCGGAGTCCTTTAATTCACCGAGTGCTACTCATGGTGCTTTTCCTCTTGCCGTGTTTCACCCCAGTGCTGTTCTCATTGTTCAGTGAACGTCCAAGGCGATCCGTAGTAGGTGATCTAAATTATGAAGAAGCCTCTTTTAAGCCCCCTTCTTATCGTTCCACCTTTGATGTTTCACGAACTAGGTCGTCCTCCTGTATTTCATCCGCTCAATCTTTTTTCCCTCTCCGGTTTTTCATTAGCCGTCGTCTCTGCTTCAATTGACCTTTAAAAGTTACAGTTACAATTACTTCAGCAGAAGATAGTGGGAAGAGATAAGATATGTCATGTTAAGGACAGTGAAAAATATGATAAGCTTGGATAAAAATGTATATAAAAGTAAGAATTAACGGTAGTCTTATTACTTTGACTAGCGGGAGTAACAACGTGAGATGGGAGACGATGGTTCGAAAGTGAAACGACCCGGAAGAAATTCAAGAGAAGTCAGTCGTGATGTTCGTACAAAACTCCAGAATATCAACAAAAATTCCTCACTTTTTAAGTTCAAAGAAAAGCTGAAAATATCGACTATGATCAGTGGAAGTAAGTCGAAAGCACGGAAATTTCACTGTTTCTATTAAATTTGTCAATACAATGGAAACATAAAAATGAGGTGACAGTGAAGCAACATTTTAAGTTGAAATTGTCAAGGAGGAAAACGGGATAGTTCAATCTTGCCACTTTTTAGGAAAACTTGAAGAAAAGACACAACACACATTTAAAATAGGATATTCCAAAACTAACAAGTGATTTGAGGAGTTATGTTCAATTTCAGATAAATCCTCAAACAATAAATCTTTGCTCGCTCCGGCATCAACATCTGTTGGAAGCAAAGCAAAAGAAAAGCAATCAACAGTGGCGTTAGGTATGTAAGAATCATAAGAGAAAGGCATATATGTGAGCATGGTAACTTAATCCTCAGAATAGACTCGAATTTCATTGACAGTAAGAAGGGAGGCGCAGAAACCTTCACTTTAATATTTGATCATGTGTGTAATTATGCTGAGTAGGCTGCAAAACGTGGAGCCTTAGAAGTGACTGAAACCCGTACTTGGAGATATCTGGTCGGCGTGCTGATCCATTACACCACCGAGGCTTTCGTTCTACCGCCACTCAATGCTTCACTTAAACAGAATGGGTATCTTGTCAGAACTGGCTCGTTAACGGGTACGATCCGATGAGCTGATATCAACGTGGCATCCGTCTGAAATGCGGATATTGTCGTCATATTATTTTTTATTATATAATGATGTTATATTATCGCTCGCTAATAATGCTGTTGGTCGGAAAACTTATCGAAACTTCATTAGATATCCACCACAGCTGCTGAGAAGAATAAATAAGAAGTGAAAGAAAAAATAGTATCAATTCGTGATAACGTCGTAGGGTTCTTACAGAATACAAGACACTTTTACTAAAATTTTTCAAGGTGGAAAATCTGAGACCATACAGAAACCTGCTATTAACGATGTAACGAATAAGTTGTCACAGTTATCATCTTCAAATGTGATGTCTGCAAACAAGATCAACAACAACAACACCAGCAACAAAGATAAAAATCCCGAAAACCCCAAAAACTTCAACGAAAACCTGCTAAGTTTGAAGGTTTGTTGACAAGCTGTGCTTTTCTGTATCATTTTTTTAGCCAGGTCTAGTACCTCTTTACTATAGTAAATCGGATCAGATAATAACACACAATAACACAATAATATCCGTGTCCACAATTAAAAATATATAATACTTACTCATTGGATAGTTGGATCGTCCGTCTTTATCTGTTGTAAAGATCGCAGCACGATCCTTTCGCGATCGTCTTCCATAGTGGTAGTGCTGATCGAGCATGTTCGTTGATGCCGGTTCCATACAGCATTATGAAAATTATCGTCTGCAATGAATATAGCTGAACTATTCTTTTTACAACCATGTTCTCCAAACATATAAGTGGTAGTCCTCAAAGATGAGAGCGTTCTCGTGGTGTCTACTCTACAGTTCTTTTAGATCATCTGTCGTCTGTAGGCGGTCTTCTTGCTGTATAAGTCGACCATCAGTGTTTTACAATTGATGTGCTTTCTTCTGGATAAAAGAGAAGACAAGGAAGATCTTTTAAGGCTGATATTAAAAACATAGGTTTCAGGAAACATGAAATAGGGAAACAGATTTGCAAAAAAAGGGTGTTTTAGAGACCTATCGTTCAACTTTACTTGAGATTTGATGAATAAGCATTCACAATCCCTAATAGAAATTTTGAATAAAATCGTATTTGATACTTTAGCACGTTGAGCTTCCATTGTCTTATTTGTGTTTTTTTTTCTAATTCCTGCAACCGACGTATGTGGAGGTCGTAGTGTTCTACCAATGACAACATCATCACGTCTCATACCGTTGCATAATCGCGTGATTTTCCGTGTCCTGTACAAACCTCTTGATGTCGATCACATTCATGTCGACTTATCGCATCAAACAACATTCAGAAGTCCGTTGCTTAATCCTCTAGAGTTTTCTCCAGCGTCTAATGTTCATTTGATGTCAGCTTTTCTCAGAACGATATTTCTTCGAGGCACCTATACAACAATTGTTCACCCTTGATTCTAATTGTAAACTGCTACAATTAGGCTTCACTTTTCCTATTTCAAATAGTTATTTGGTTGGATATTGATTAGTATGCATGTACAGAATAGGTTATAGACCTCTCTAATAGAAATGTTTTCTGACTTAAATACTACTGCCACTTAATAGACACCAATAGAAAAACTTATTCTAATCGTCATCTATGTTAAGCAGCCCTCCTGGAATAAGTCAAGCGGAAAATACAAGAATGAACCAAATAGAGGAAAACTAACAAAAGAAAAATACACTGCAGAAGAGTTAAGAAACAAAATCGCTGACTTGAACAAGTAGGATAACGTTTGTTGCTCAGCAGTGATAATTGCTGTTATTTTCATGAATATTATCAATTAAATCACTGCTACAAAGTGATGCATTGCCGATTTGGTGATCACCTACTTCAGACAGACAAAAACTTTACGAGCAGAAGACCCGGCTGTCGAAAAACTTATAGCTAACGTCAATGAATCTTTACAAGCTATTGAGGTTATGAGAATTTACTAACAATTTAGTTGATTAATTTGCAAAGTATTCATATGAATTATTTTGTTGATAATTGAAAAATGAAACCATTCAAAGTGTTCCTCGTAAGAAAAATTGATCCATGGAATCAAATGC